>CM031924.1:19921075-19943575 GCA_018703695.1 Prunus fruticosa | reverse complement strand
TTTTTTTTTTTTTTCCTCTTTGACGTTTCCACTGTCGTGGGCGTTTGTTTTCCGTCATCTCGGTCATCTGGTAGTCTTCGTTTTTTCACGACTGGCGGGCTGCAGCGTGACAATCGAGGCAAACTATGTTTAAATACTCCGAGAAAGCCTAGGATTAACGAAGGAATTAAAATTGGAAAATAACGCAGTTTCCAAAAAATTCAAAAACTGAATTTCGGGCTAGTAAACGTTGTCGGATGCCCGAAAAAGCCCATCAGTCATGGCAACGCAATGAGTTTGACTCGTGACGCCGTTCTCTTCAAATCGACGGTTCATGGGCCCAATTCTCATAACGGAGCCCGGAGAAGCGGTTTGCCCGATTTCCCGTGCACGCGAGTCGCTCCAGCTCCCCTCCAATTGCTTCCGCCATCTGTCCTACGTCACCCTGTGGAGCTCGTCTCCAATTCACCGGGCACCGAAAAGGAACGAAAATGAAGAAACTGCGGGACTCGATACGATAGCCAACCCATGGTCATATGCACCGGATCCCATCAGAACTCCGAAGTTAAGCGAGTTTGGGAGAGAGTAGTACTAGGATGGGTGACCTCCTGGGAAGTCCTCGTGTTGCATCCCTTTTTTTTTTTTTTTTTTTTTTCCTCTTTGACGTTTCCACTGTCGTGGGCGTTTGTTTTCCGTCATCTCGGTCATCTGGTAGTCTTCGTTTTTTCACGACTCGGGGCTGCAGCGTGACAATCGAGGCAAACTATGTTTAAATACTAGGAGAAAGCCTAGGATTAACGAAGGAATTAAAATTGGAAAATAACGCAGTTTCCAAAAATTCAAAAACTGAATTTCGGGCTAGTAAACGTTGTCGGATGCCCGAAAAAGCCCATCAGTCATGGCAACGCAATGAGTTTGACTCGTGACGCCGTTCTCTTCAAATCGACGGTTCATGGGCCCAATTCTCATAACGGAGCCCAGAGAAGCGGTTTGCCCGATTTCCCGTTGCACGCGAGTCGCTCCAGCTCCCCTCCAATTGCTTCCGCCATCTGTCCTACGTCACCCTGTGGAGCTCGTCTCCAATTCACCGGGGCACGAAAAAGGAACGAAAATGAGAACTGCGGACTCGAATACGATAGCCAACCCATGGTCATATGCACCGGATCCCATCAGAACTCCGAAGTTAAGCGAGTTTGGGAGAGAGTAGTACTAGGATGGGTGACCTCCTGGGAAGTCCTCGTGTTGCATCTTTTTTTTTTTTTTTTTTTTTTTTCCTCTTTGACGTTTCCACTGTCGTGGGCGTTTGTTTTCCGTCATCTCGGTCATCTGGTAGTCTTCGTTTTTTCACGACTCCGGGCTGCAGCGTGACAATCGAGGCAAACTATGTTTAAATACTCCGAGAAAGCCTAGGATTAACGAAGGAATTAAAATTGGAAAATAACGCAGTTTCCAAAAATTCAAAAACTGAATTTCGGGCTAGTAAACGTTGTCGGATGCCCGAAAAAGCCCATCAGTCATGGCAACGCAATGAGTTTGACTCGTGACGCCGTTCTCTTCGAATCGACGGTTCATGGGCCCAATTCTCATAACGGAGCCCAGAGAAGCGGTTTGCCCGATTTCCCGTTGCACGCGAGTCGCTCCAGCTCCCCTCCAATTGCTTCCGCCATCTGTCCTACGTCACCCTGTGGAGCTCGTCTCCAATTCACCGGGCGAACGAAAAGGAACGAAAATGAAGAAACTGCGGGACTCGATACGATAGCCAACCCATGGTCATATGCACCGGATCCCATCAGAACTCCGAAGTTAAGCGAGTTTGGGAGAGAGTAGTACTAGGATGGGTGACCTCCTGGGAAGTCCTCGTGTTGCATCCCTTTTTTTTTTTTTTTTTTTTTTCCTCTTTGACGTTTCCACTGTCGTGGGCGTTTTGTTCCGTCATCTCGGTCATCTGGTAGTCTTCGTTTTTTCACGACTGGCGGGCTGCAGCGTGACAATCGAGGCAAACTATGTTTAAATACTCCGAGAAAGCCTAGGATTAACGAAGGAATTAAAATTGGAAAATAACGCAGTTTCCAAAAATTCAAAAACTGAATTTCGGGCTAGTAAACGTTGTCGGATGCCCGAAAAAGCCCATCAGTCATGGCAACGCAATGAGTTTGACTCGTGACGCCGTTCTCTTCAAATCGACGGTTCATGGGCCCAATTCTCATAACGGAGCCCCAGAGAAGCGGTTTGCCCGATTTCCCGTTGCACGCGAGTCGCTCCAGCTCCCCTCCAATTGCTTCCGCCATCTGTCCTACGTCACCCTGTGGAGCTCGTCTCCAATTCACCGGGCACCGAAAAGGAACGAAAATGAAGAAACTGCGGACTCGATACGATAGCCAACCCATGGTCATATGCACCGGATCCCATCAGAACTCCGAAGTTAAGCGAGTTTGGGAGAGAGTAGTACTAGGATGGGTGACCTCCTGGGAAGTCCTCGTGTTGCATCCCTTTTTTTTTTTTTTTTTTTTTTCCTCTTTGACGTTTCCACTGTCGTGGGCGTTTGTTTTCCGTCATCTCGGTCATCTGGTAGTCTTCGTTTTTTCACGACTCGGGGCTGCAGCGGACGTGACAATCGAGGCAAACTATGTTTAAATACTCCGAGAAAGCCTAGGATTAACGAAGGAATTAAAATTGGAAAATAACGCAGTTTCCAAAAATTCAAAAACTGAATTTCGGGCTAGTAAACGTTGTCGGATGCCCGAAAAAGCCCATCAGTCATGGCAACGCAATGAGTTTGACTCGTGACGCCGTTCTCTTCAAATCGACGGTTCATGGGCCCAATTCTCATAACGGAGCCCAGAGAAGCGGTTTGCCCGATTTCCCGTGCACGCGAGTCGCTCCAGCTCCCCTCCAATTGCTTCCGCCATCTGTCCTACGTCACCCTGTGGAGCTCGTCTCCAATTCACCGGGCACCGAAAAGGAACGAAAATGAAGAAACTGCGGGACTCGATCGATAGCCAACCCATGGTCATATGCACCGGATCCCATCAGAACTCCGAAGTTAAGCGAGTTTGGGAGAGAGTAGTACTAGGATGGGTGACCTCCTGGGAAGTCCTCGTGTTGCATCCCTTTTTTTTTTTTTTTTTTTTTTCCTCTTTGACGTTTCCACTGTCGTGGGCGTTTGTTTTCCGTCATCTCGGTCATCTGGTAGTCTTCGTTTTTTCACGACTCGGGCTGCAGCGTGACAATCGAGGCAAACTATGTTTAAATACTCCGAGAAAGCCTAGGATTAACGAAGGAATTAAAATTGGAAAATAACGCAGTTTCCAAAAATTCAAAAACTGAATTTCGGGCTAGTAAACGTTGTCGGATGCCCGAAAAAGCCCATCAGTCATGGCAACGCAATGAGTTTGACTCGTGACGCCGTTCTCTTCAAATCGACGGTTCATGGGCCCAATTCTCATAACGGAGCCCAGAGAAGCGGTTTGCCCGATTTCCCGTTGCACGCGAGTCGCTCCAGCTCCCCTCCAATTGCTTCCGCCATCTGTCCTACGTCACCCTGTGGAGCTCGTCTCCAATTCACCCGGGCACCGAAAAGGAACGGAAAATGAAGAAACTGCGGGACTCGAATCGATAGCCAACCCATGGTCATATGCACCGGATCCCATCAGAACTCCGAAGTTAAGCGAGTTTGGGAGAGAGTAGTACTAGGATGGGTGACCTCCTGGGAAGTCCTCGTGTTGCATCCCTTTTTTTTTTTTTTTTTTTTTTTCCTCTTTGACGTTTCCACTGTCGTGGGCGTTTGTTTTCCGTCATCTCGGTCATCTGGTAGTCTTCGTTTTTTCACGACTCCGGGCTGCAGCGTGACAATCGAGGCAAACTATGTTTAAATACTCCGAGAAAGCCTAGGATTAACGAAGGAATTAAAATTGGAAAATAACGCAGTTTCCAAAAATTCAAAAACTGAATTTCGGGCTAGTAAACGTTGTCGGATGCCCGAAAAAGCCCATCAGTCATGGCAACGCAATGAGTTTGACTCGTGACGCCGTTCTCTTCAAATCGACGGTTCATGGGCCCAATTCTCATAACGGAGCCCAGAGAGCGGTTTGCCCGATTTCCCGTTGCACGCGAGTCGCTCCAGCTCCCCTCCAATTGCTTCCGCCATCTGTCCTACGTCACCCTGTGGAGCTCGTCTCCAATTCACCGGGCACCGAAAAGGAACGAAAATGAAGAAACCTGGGGACTCGAATCGATAGCCAACCCATGGTCATATGCACCGGATCCCATCAGAACTCCGAAGTTAAGCGAGTTTGGGAGAGAGTAGTACTAGGATGGGTGACCTCCTGGGAAGTCCTCGTGTTGCATCCCTTTTTTTTTTTTTTTTTTTTTTTCCTCTTTGACGTTTCCACTGTCGTGGGCGTTTGTTTTCCGTCATCTCGGTCATCTGGTAGTCTTCGTTTTTTCACGACTCCGGGCTGCAGCGTGACAATCGAGGCAAACTATGTTTAAATACTCCGAGAAAGCCTAGGATTAACGAAGGAATTAAAATTGGAAAATAACGCAGTTTCCAAAAAATTCAAAACTGAATTTCGGGCTAGTAAACGTTGTCGGATGCCCGAAAAAGCCCATCAGTCATGGCAACGCAATGAGTTTGACTCGTGACGCCGTTCTCTTCAAATCGACGGTTCATGGGCCCAATTCTCATAACGGAGCCCAGAGAAGCGGTTTGCCCGATTTCCCGTTGCACGCGAGTCGCTCCAGCTCCCCTCCAATTGCTTCCGCCATCTGTCCTACGTCACCCTGTGGAGCTCGTCTCCAATTCACCGGGCACCGAAAAGGAACGAAAATGAAGAAACTGCGGGACTCGAACGATAGCCAACCCATGGTCATATGCACCGGATCCCATCAGGAACTCCGAAGTTAAGCGAGTTTGGGAGAGAGTAGTACTAGGATGGGTGACCTCCTGGGAAGTCCTCGTGTTGCATCCCTTTTTTTTTTTTTTTTTTTTTTTTTCCTCTTTGACGTTTCCACTGTCGTGGGCGTTTGTTTTCCGTCATCTCGGTCATCTGGTAGTCTTCGTTTTTTCACGACTGGGGGCTGCAGCGTGACAATCGAGGCAAACTATGTTTAAATACTCCGAGAAAGCCTAGGATTAACGAAGGAATTAAAATTGGAAAATAACGCAGTTTCCAAAAATTCAAAAACTGAATTTCGGGCTAGTAAACGTTGTCGGATGCCCGAAAAAGCCCATCAGTCATGGCAACGCAATGAGTTTGACTCGTGACGCCGTTCTCTTCAAATCGACGGTTCATGGGCCCAATTCTCATAACGGAGCCCAGAGAAGCGGTTTGCCCGATTTCCCGTTGCACGCGAGTCGCTCCAGCTCCCCTCCAATTGCTTCCGCCATCTGTCCTACGTCACCCTGTGGAGCTCGTCTCCAATTCACCGGGCACCGAAAAGGAACGAAAATGAAGAAACGGGACTCGAACGATAGCCAACCCATGGTCATATGCACCGGATCCCATCAGAACTCCGAAGTTAAGCGAGTTTGGGAGAGAGTAGTACTAGGATGGGTGACCTCCTGGGAAGTCCTCGTGTTGCATCCCTTTTTTTTTTTTTTTTTTTTTTTCCTCTTTGACGTTTCCACTGTCGTGGGCGTTTGTTTTCCGTCATCTCGGTCATCTGGTAGTCTTCGTTTTTTCACGACTGCGGGCTGCAGCGTGACAATCGAGGCAAACTATGTTTAAATACTCCGAGAAAGCCTAGGATTAACGAAGGAATTAAAATTGGAAAATAACGCAGTTTCCAAAAATTCAAAAACTGAATTTCGGGCTAGTAAACGTTGTCGGATGCCCGAAAAAGCCCATCAGTCATGGCAACGCAATGAGTTTGACTCGTGACGCCGTTCTCTTCAAATCGACGGTTCATGGGCCCAATTCTCATAACGGAGCCCCAGAGAAGCGGTTTGCCCGATTTCCCGTTGCACGCGAGTCGCTCCAGCTCCCCTCCAATTGCTTCCGCCATCTGTCCTACGTCACCCTGTGGAGCTCGTCTCCAATTCACCGGGCACCGAAAAGGAACGAAAATGAAGAAACTCGGCGGACTCAAATCACGATAGCCAACCCATGGTCATATGCACCGGATCCCATCAGAACTCCGAAGTTAAGCGAGTTTGGGAGAGAGTAGTACTAGGATGGGTGACCTCCTGGGAAGTCCTCGTGTTGCATCTTTTTTTTTTTTTTTTTTTTTTTCCTCTTTGACGTTTCCACTGTCGTGGGCGTTTGTTTTCCGTCATCTCGGTCATCTGGTAGTCTTCGTTTTTTCACGACTGCGGGCTGCAGCGTGACAATCGAGGCAAACTATGTTTAAATACTCCGAGAAAGCCTAGGATTAACGAAGGAATTAAAATTGGAAAATAACGCAGTTTCCAAAAATTCAAAAACTGAATTTCGGGCTAGTAAACGTTGTCGGATGCCCGGGAAAAGCCCATCAGTCATGGCAACGCAATGAGTTTGACTCGTGACGCCGTTCTCTTCAAATCGACGGTTCATGGGCCCAATTCTCATAACGGAGCCCAGAGAAGCGGTTTGCCCGATTTCCCGTTGCACGCGAGTCGCTCCAGCTCCCCTCCAATTGCTTCCGCCATCTGTCCTACGTCACCCTGTGGAGCTCGTCTCCAATTCACCGGGCACCGAAAAGGAACGAAAATGAAGAAACTGCGGGACTCGATTGACGATAGCCAACCCATGGTCATATGCACCGGATCCCATCAGAACTCCGAAGTTAAGCGAGTTTGGGAGAGAGTAGTACTAGGATGGGTGACCTCCTGGGAAGTCCTCGTGTTGCATCCCTTTTTTTTTTTTTTTTTTTTTTTCCTCTTTGACGTTTCCACTGTCGTGGGCGTTTGTTTTCCGTCATCTCGGTCATCTGGTAGTCTTCGTTTTTTCCACGACTCCGGGGCTGCAGCGTGACAATCGAGGCAAACTATGTTTAAATACTCCGAGAAAGCCTAGGATTAACGAAGGAATTAAAATTGGAAAATAACGCAGTTTCCAAAAATTCAAAAACTGAATTTCGGGCTAGTAAACGTTGTCGGATGCCCGAAAAAGCCCATCAGTCATGGCAACGCAATGAGTTTGACTCGTGACGCCGTTCTCTTCAAATCGACGGTTCATGGGCCCAATTCTCATAACGGAGCCCAGAGAAGCGGTTTGCCCGATTTCCCGTTGCACGCGAGTCGCTCCAGCTCCCCTCCAATTGCTTCCGCCATCTGTCCCACGTCCCCCTCGTGGAGCTCGTCTCCAATTCACCGGGCACCGAAAAGGAACGAAAATGAAGAAACTGCGGGACTCGATACGATAGCCAACCCATGGTCATATGCACCGGATCCCATCAGAACTCCGAAGTTAAGCGAGTTTGGGAGAGAGTAGTACTAGGATGGGTGACCTCCTGGGAAGTCCTCGTGTTGCATCCCTTTTTTTTTTTTTTTTTTTTTTCCTCTTTGACGTTTCCACTGTCGTGGGCGTTTTGTTCCGTCATCTCGGTCATCTGGTAGTCTTCGTTTTTTCACGACTCGGGCTGCAGCGTGACAATCGAGGCAAACTATGTTTAAATACTCAGGAGAAAGCCTAGGATTAACGAAGGAATTAAAATTGGAAAATAACGCAGTTTCCAAAAAATTCAAAAACTGAATTTCGGGCTAGTAAACGTTGTCGGATGCCCGAAAAAGCCCATCAGTCATGGCAACGCAATGAGTTTGACTCGTGACGCCGTTCTCTTCAAATCGACGGTTCATGGGCCCAATTCTCATAACGGAGCCCAGAGAAGCGGTTTGCCCGATTTCCCGTTGCACGCGAGTCGCTCCAGCTCCCCTCCAATTGCTTCCGCCATCTGTCCCACGTCACCCTGTGGAGCTCGTCTCCAATTCACCGGGCACCGAAAAGGAACGAAAATGAAGAAACTGCGGGACTCGAGACGATAGCCAACCCATGGTCATATGCACCGGATCCCATCAGAACTCCGAAGTTAAGCGAGTTTGGGAGAGAGTAGTACTAGGATGGGTGACCTCCTGGGAAGTCCTCGTGTTGCATCCCTTTTTTTTTTTTTTTTTTTTTTTTCCTCTTTGACGTTTCCACTGTCGTGGGCGTTTGTTTTCCGTCATCTCGGTCATCTGGTAGTCTTCGTTTTTTCACGACTCCGGGCTGCAGCGTGACAATCGAGGCAAACTATGTTTAAATACTCCGAGAAAGCCTAGGATTAACGAAGGAATTAAAATTGGAAAATAACGCAGTTTCCAAAAATTCAAAAACTGAATTTCGGGCTAGTAAACGTTGTCGGATGCCCGAAAAAGCCCATCAGTCATGGCAACGCAATGAGTTTGACTCGTGACGCCGTTCTCTTCAAATCGACGGTTCATGGGCCCAATTCTCATAACGGAGCCCCAGATAGCGGTTTGCCCGATTTCCCGTTGCACGCGAGTCGCTCCAGCTCCCCTCCAATTGCTTCCGCCATCTGTCCTACGTCACCCTGGAGCTCGTCTCCAATTCACCGGGCACCGAAAAGGAACGAAAATGAAGAAACTGCGGGACTCGATACGATAGCCAACCCATGGTCATATGCACCGGATCCCATCAGGAACTCCGAAGTTAAGCGAGTTTGGGAGAGAGTAGTACTAGGATGGGTGACCTCCTGGGAAGTCCTCGTGTTGCATCCCTTTTTTTTTTTTTTTTTTTTTTCCTCTTTGACGTTTCCACTGTCGTGGGCGTTTGTTTTCCGTCATCTCGGTCATCTGGTAGTCTTCGTTTTTTCACGACTGCGGGCTGCAGCGTGACAATCGAGGCAAACTATGTTTAAATACTCCGAGAAAGCCTAGGATTAACGAAGGAATTAAAATTGGAAAATAACGCAGTTTCCAAAAATTCAAAACTGAATTTCGGGCTAGTAAACGTTGTCGGATGCCCGAAAAAGCCCATCAGTCATGGCAACGCAATGAGTTTGACTCGTGACGCCGTTCTCTTCAAATCGACGGTTCATGGGCCCAATTCTCATAACGGAGCCCAGGAGAAGCGGTTTGCCCGATTTCCCGTTGCACGCGAGTCGCTCCAGCTCCCCTCCAATTGCTTCCGCCATCTGTCCTACGTCACCCTGTGGAGCTCGTCTCCAATTCACCGGGCACGAAAAGGAACGAAAATGAAGAAACTGCGGACTCGATCGATAGCCAACCCATGGTCATATGCACCGGATCCCATCAGAACTCCGAAGTTAAGCGAGTTTGGGAGAGAGTAGTACTAGGATGGGTGACCTCCTGGGAAGTCCTCGTGTTGCATCCCTTTTTTTTTTTTTTTTTTTTTTTCCTCTTTGACGTTTCCACTGTCGTGGGCGTTTGTTTTCCGTCATCTCGGTCATCTGGTAGTCTTCGTTTTTTCACGACTCGGGCTGCAGCGTGACAATCGAGGCAAACTATGTTTAAATACTCCGAGAAAGCCTAGGATTAACGAAGGAATTAAAATTGGAAAATAACGCAGTTTCCAAAAAATTCAAAACTGAATTTCGGGCTAGTAAACGTTGTCGGATGCCCGAAAAAGCCCATCAGTCATGGCAACGCAATGAGTTTGACTCGTGACGCCGTTCTCTTCAAATCGACGGTTCATGGGCCCAATTCTCATAACGGAGCCCAGAGAAGCGGTTTGCCCGATTTCCCGTTGCACGCGAGTCGCTCCAGCTCCCCTCCAATTGCTTCCGCCATCTGTCCTACGTCACCCTGTGGAGCTCGTCTCCAATTCACCGGGCACCGAAAAGGAACGAAAATGAAGAAACTGCGGGACTCTCGAATCGATAGCCAACCCATGGTCATATGCACCGGATCCCATCAGGAACTCCGAAGTTAAGCGAGTTTGGGAGAGAGTAGTACTAGGATGGGTGACCTCCTGGGAAGTCCTCGTGTTGCATCCCTTTTTTTTTTTTTTTTTTTTTTCCTCTTTGACGTTTCCACTGTCGTGGGCGTTTGTTTTCCGTCATCTCGGTCATCTGGTAGTCTTCGTTTTTTCACGACTGGGGGCTGCAGCGTGACAATCGAGGCAAACTATGTTTAAATACTCCGAGAAAGCCTAGGATTAACGAAGGAATTAAAATTGGAAAATAACGCAGTTTCCAAAAATTCAAAAACTGAATTTCGGGCTAGTAAACGTTGTCGGATGCCCGAAAAAGCCCATCAGTCATGGCAACGCAATGAGTTTGACTCGTGACGCCGTTCTCTTCAAATCGACGGTTCATGGGCCCAATTCTCATAACGGAGCCCAGAGAAGCGGTTTGCCCGATTTCCCGTGCACGCGAGTCGCTCCAGCTCCCCTCCAATTGCTTCCGCCATCTGTCCCACGTCACCCCTGTGGAGCTCGTCTCCAATTCACCGGGCACCGAAAAGGAACGAAAATGAAGAAACTGCGGACTCGAATCGATAGCCAACCCATGGTCATATGCACCGGATCCCATCAGAACTCCGAAGTTAAGCGAGTTTGGGAGAGAGTAGTACTAGGATGGGTGACCTCCTGGGAAGTCCTCGTGTTGCATCCCTTTTTTTTTTTTTTTTTTTTCCTCTTTGACGTTTCCACTGTCGTGGGCGTTTGTTTTCCGTCATCTCGGTCATCTGGTAGTCTTCGTTTTTTCACGACTCGGGCTGCAGCGTGACAATCGAGGCAAACTATGTTTAAATACTCCGAGAAAGCCTAGGATTAACGAAGGAATTAAAATTGGAAAATAACGCAGTTTCCAAAAAATTCAAAAACTGAATTTCGGGCTAGTAAACGTTGTCGGATGCCCGAAAAAGCCCATCAGTCATGGCAACGCAATGAGTTTGACTCGTGACGCCGTTCTCTTCAAATCGACGGTTCATGGGCCCAATTCTCATAACGGAGCCCAGAGAAGCGGTTTGCCCGATTTCCCGTTGCACGCGAGTCGCTCCAGCTCCCCTCCAATTGCTTCCGCCATCTGTCCTACGTCACCCTGTGGAGCTCGTCTCCAATTCACCGGGCACCGAAAAGGAACGAAAATGAAGAAACTGCGGGACTCGAATCGATAGCCAACCCATGGTCATATGCACCGGATCCCATCAGGAACTCCGAAGTTAAGCGAGTTTGGGAGAGAGTAGTACTAGGATGGGTGACCTCCTGGGAAGTCCTCGTGTTGCATCTTTTTTTTTTTTTTTTTTTTTTTTCCTCTTTGACGTTTCCACTGTCGTGGGCGTTTGTTTTCCGTCATCTCGGTCATCTGGTAGTCTTCGTTTTTTCACGACTCGGGCTGCAGCGTGACAATCGAGGCAAACTATGTTTAAATACTCCGAGAAAGCCTAGGATTAACGAAGGAATTAAAATTGGAAAATAACGCAGTTTCCAAAAAATTCAAAACTGAATTTCGGGCTAGTAAACGTTGTCGGATGCCCGAAAAAGCCCATCAGTCATGGCAACGCAATGAGTTTGACTCGTGACGCCGTTCTCTTCAAATCGACGGTTCATGGGCCCAATTCTCATAACGGAGCCCCAGAGAAGCGGTTTGCCCGATTTCCCGTTGCACGCGAGTCGCTCCAGCTCCCCTCCAATTGCTTCCGCCATCTGTCCCACGTCACCCTGTGGAGCTCGTCTCCAATTCACCGGGCACCGAAAAGGAACGAAAATGAAGAAACTGCGGGACTCGAATCGATAGCCAACCCATGGTCATATGCACCGGATCCCATCAGGAACTCCGAAGTTAAGCGAGTTTGGGAGAGAGTAGTACTAGGATGGGTGACCTCCTGGGAAGTCCTCGTGTTGCATCCCTTTTTTTTTTTTTTTTTTTTTTCCTCTTTGACGTTTCCACTGTCGTGGGCGTTTGTTTTCCGTCATCTCGGTCATCTGGTAGTCTTCGTTTTTTCACGACTCCGGGCTGCAGCGTGACAATCGAGGCAAACTATGTTTAAATACTCCGAGAAAGCCTAGGATTAACGAAGGAATTAAAATTGGAAAATAACGCAGTTTCCAAAAATTCAAAACTGAATTTCGGGCTAGTAAACGTTGTCGGATGCCCGAAAAAGCCCATCAGTCATGGCAACGCAATGAGTTTGACTCGTGACGCCGTTCTCTTCAAATCGACGGTTCATGGGCCCAATTCTCATAACGGAGCCCAGAGAGAAGCGGTTTGCCCGATTTCCCGTTGCACGCGAGTCGCTCCAGCTCCCCTCCAATTGCTTCCGCCATCTGTCCCACGTCACCCTGTGGAGCTCGTCTCCAATTCACCGGGCACCGAAAAGGAACGAAAATGAAGAAACTGCGGGACTCGATATCGATAGCCAACCCATGGTCATATGCACCGGATCCCATCAGAACTCCGAAGTTAAGCGAGTTTGGGAGAGAGTAGTACTAGGATGGGTGACCTCCTGGGAAGTCCTCGTGTTGCATCCCTTTTTTTTTTTTTTTTTTTTTTTCCTCTTTGACGTTTCCACTGTCGTGGGCGTTTGTTTTCCGTCATCTCGGTCATCTGGTAGTCTTCGTTTTTTCACGACTCCGGGCTGCAGCGTGACAATCGAGGCAAACTATGTTTAAATACTCCGAGAAAGCCTAGGATTAACGAAGGAATTAAAATTGGAAAATAACGCAGTTTCCAAAAATTCAAAAACTGAATTTCGGGCTAGTAAACGTTGTCGGATGCCCGAAAAAGCCCATCAGTCATGGCAACGCAATGAGTTTGACTCGTGACGCCGTTCTCTTCAAATCGACGGTTCATGGGCCCAATTCTCATAACGGAGCCCAGAGAAGCGGTTTGCCCGATTTCCCGTTGCACGCGAGTCGCTCCAGCTCCCCTCCAATTGCTTCCGCCATCTGTCCTACGTCACCCTGGAGCTCGTCTCCAATTCACCGGGCACCGAAAAGGAACGAAAATGAAGAAACTGCGGACTCGAATCGATAGCCAACCCATGGTCATATGCACCGGATCCCATCAGAACTCCGAAGTTAAGCGAGTTTGGGAGAGAGTAGTACTAGGATGGGTGACCTCCTGGGAAGTCCTCGTGTTGCATCCCTTTTTTTTTTTTTTTTTTTTTTTTCCTCTTTGACGTTTCCACTGTCGTGGGCGTTTGTTTTCCGTCATCTCGGTCATCTGGTAGTCTTCGTTTTTTCACGACTCGGGCTGCAGCGTGACAATCGAGGCAAACTATGTTTAAATACTCCGAGAAAGCCTAGGATTAACGAAGGAATTAAAATTGGAAAATAACGCAGTTTCCAAAAATTCAAAACTGAATTTCGGGCTAGTAAACGTTGTCGGATGCCCGAAAAAGCCCATCAGTCATGGCAACGCAATGAGTTTGACTCGTGACGCCGTTCTCTTCAAATCGACGGTTCATGGGCCCAATTCTCATAACGGAGCCCCAGAGAAGCGGTTTGCCCGATTTCCCGTTGCACGCGAGTCGCTCCAGCTAGCTCCCCTCCAATTGCTTCCGCCATCTGTCCCACGTCACCCTGTGGAGCTCGTCTCCAATTCACCGGGCACCGAAAAGGAACGAAAATGAAGAAACTGCGGGACTCGATACGATAGCCAACCCATGGTCATATGCACCGGATCCCATCAGAACTCCGAAGTTAAGCGAGTTTGGGAGAGAGTAGTACTAGGATGGGTGACCTCCTGGGAAGTCCTCGTGTTGCATCCCTTTTTTTTTTTTTTTTTTTTTTTCCTCTTTGACGTTTCCACTGTCGTGGGCGTTTGTTTTCCGTCATCTCGGTCATCTGGTAGTCTTCGTTTTTTCACGACTCGGGCTGCAGCGTGACAATCGAGGCAAACTATGTTTAAATACTCCGAGAAAGCCTAGGATTAACGAAGGAATTAAAATTGGAAAATAACGCAGTTTCCAAAAATTCAAAACTGAATTTCGGGCTAGTAAACGTTGTCGGATGCCCGAAAAAGCCCATCAGTCATGGCAACGCAATGAGTTTGACTCGTGACGCCGTTCTCTTCAAATCGACGGTTCATGGGCCCAATTCTCATAACGGAGCCCAGAGAAGCGGTTTGCCCGATTTCCCGTGCACGCGAGTCGCTCCAGCTCCCCTCCAATTGCTTCCGCCATCTGTCCTACGTCACCCTGTGGAGCTCGTCTCCAATTCACCGGGCACCGAAAAGGAACGAAAATGAAGAAACTGCGGGACTCGATCGATAGCCAACCCATGGTCATATGCACCGGATCCCATCAGAACTCCGAAGTTAAGCGAGTTTGGGAGAGAGTAGTACTAGGATGGGTGACCTCCTGGGAAGTCCTCGTGTTGCATCCCTTTTTTTTTTTTTTTTTTTTTTTTCCTCTTTGACGTTTCCACTGTCGTGGGCGTTTGTTTTCCGTCATCTCGGTCATCTGGTAGTCTTCGTTTTTTCACGACTGCGGGCTGCAGCGTGACAATCGAGGCAAACTATGTTAAATACTCCGAGAAAGCCTAGGATTAACGAAGGAATTAAAATTGGAAAATAACGCAGTTTCCAAAAATTCAAAAACTGAATTTCGGGCTAGTAAACGTTGTCGGATGCCCGAAAAAGCCCATCAGTCATGGCAACGCAATGAGTTTGACTCGTGACGCCGTTCTCTTCAAATCGACGGTTCATGGGCCCAATTCTCATAACGGAGCCCAGAGAAGCGGTTTGCCCGATTTCCCGTTGCACGCGAGTCGCTCCAGCTCCCCTCCAATTGCTTCCGCCATCTGTCCCACGTCACCCTGTGGAGCTCGTCTCCAATTCACCGGGCACCGAAAAGGAACGAAAATGAAGAAACTGCGGGACTCGATACGATAGCCAACCCATGGTCATATGCACCGGATCCCATCAGAACTCCGAAGTTAAGCGAGTTTGGGAGAGAGTAGTACTAGGATGGGTGACCTCCTGGGAAGTCCTCGTGTTGCATCCCTTTTTTTTTTTTTTTTTTTTTTTCCTCTTTGACGTTTCCACTGTCGTGGGCGTTTGTTTTCCGTCATCTCGGTCATCTGGTAGTCTTCGTTTTTTCACGACTCCGGGCTGCAGCGTGACAATCGAGGCAAACTATGTTTAAATACTCCGAGAAAGCCTAGGATTAACGAAGGAATTAAAATTGGAAAATAACGCAGTTTCCAAAAATTCAAAAACTGAATTTCGGGCTAGTAAACGTTGTCGGATGCCCGAAAAAGCCCATCAGTCATGGCAACGCAATGAGTTTGACTCGTGACGCCGTTCTCTTCAAATCGACGGTTCATGGGCCCAATTCTCATAACGGAGCCCAGAGAAGCGGTTTGCCCGATTTCCCGTTGCACGCGAGTCGCTCCAGCTCCCCTCCAATTGCTTCCGCCATCTGTCCCACGTCACCCTGTGGAGCTCGTCTCCAATTCACCGGGCACCGAAAAGGAACGAAAATGAAGAAACTGCGGACTCGATCGATAGCCAACCCATGGTCATATGCACCGGATCCCATCAGAACTCCGAAGTTAAGCGAGTTTGGGAGAGAGTAGTACTAGGATGGGTGACCTCCTGGGAAGTCCTCGTGTTGCATCCCTTTTTTTTTTTTTTTTTTTTTTTCCTCTTTGACGTTTCCACTGTCGTGGGCGTTTGTTTTCCGTCATCTCGGTCATCTGGTAGTCTTCGTTTTTTCACGACTCGGGCTGCAGCGTGACAATCGAGGCAAACTATGTTTAAATACTCCGAGAAAGCCTAGGATTAACGAAGGAATTAAAATTGGAAAATAACGCAGTTTCCAAAAATTCAAAAACTGAATTTCGGGCTAGTAAACGTTGTCGGATGCCCGAAAAAGCCCATCAGTCATGGCAACGCAATGAGTTTGACTCGTGACGCCGTTCTCTTCAAATCGACGGTTCATGGGCCCAATTCTCATAACGGAGCCCAGAGAAGCGGTTTGCCCGATTTCCCGTTGCACGCGAGTCGCTCCAGCTCCCCTCCAATTGCTTCCGCCATCTGTCCTACGTCACCCTGTGGAGCTCGTCTCCAATTCACCGGGCACCGAAAAGGAACGAAAATGAAGAAACTGCGGACTCGATCGATAGCCAACCCATGGTCATATGCACCGGATCCCATCAGAACTCCGAAGTTAAGCGAGTTTGGGAGAGAGTAGTACTAGGATGGGTGACCTCCTGGGAAGTCCTCGTGTTGCATCCCTTTTTTTTTTTTTTTTTTTTTTCCTCTTTGACGTTTCCACTGTCGTGGGCGTTTGTTTTCCGTCATCTCGGTCATCTGGTAGTCTTCGTTTTTTCACGACTCCGGGCTGCAGCGTGACAATCGAGGCAAACTATGTTTAAATACTCCGAGAAAGCCTAGGATTAACGAAGGAATTAAAATTGGAAAATAACGCAGTTTCCAAAAATTCAAAAACTGAATTTCGGGCTAGTAAACGTTGTCGGATGCCCGAAAAAGCCCATCAGTCATGGCAACGCAATGAGTTTGACTCGTGACGCCGTTCTCTTCGAATCGACGGTTCATGGGCCCAATTCTCATAACGGAGCCCAGAGAAGCGGTTTGCCCGATTTCCCGTGCACGCGAGTCGCTCCAGCTCCCCTCCAATTGCTTCCGCCATCTGTCCCCACGTCACCCTGTGGAGCTCGTCTCCAATTCACCGGGCACCGAAAAGGAACGAAAATGAAGAAACTGCGGGACTCGAATCGATAGCCAACCCATGGTCATATGCACCGGATCCCATCAGAACTCCGAAGTTAAGCGAGTTTGGGAGAGAGTAGTACTAGGATGGGTGACCTCCTGGGAAGTCCTCGTGTTGCATCCCTTTTTTTTTTTTTTTTTTTTTTTCCTCTTTGACGTTTCCACTGTCGTGGGCGTTTGTTTTCCGTCATCTCGGTCATCTGGTAGTCTTCGTTTTTTCACGACTCGGGCTGCAGCGTGACAATCGAGGCAAACTATGTTTAAATACTCCGAGAAAGCCTAGGATTAACGAAGGAATTAAAATTGGAAAATAACGCAGTTTCCAAAAAATTCAAAACTGAATTTCGGGCTAGTAAACGTTGTCGGATGCCCGAAAAAGCCCATCAGTCATGGCAACGCAATGAGTTTGACTCGTGACGCCGTTCTCTTCAAATCGACGGTTCATGGGCCCAATTCTCATAACGGAGCCCAGAGAAGCGGTTTGCCCGATTTCCCGTTGCACGCGAGTCGCTCCAGCTCCCCTCCAATTGCTTCCGCCATCTGTCCCACGTCACCCTGTGGAGCTCGTCTCCAATTCACCGGGCACCGAAAAGGAACGAAAATGAAGAAACTGCGGACTCGAATACGATAGCCAACCCATGGTCATATGCACCGGATCCCATCAGAACTCCGAAGTTAAGCGAGTTTGGGAGAGAGTAGTACTAGGATGGGTGACCTCCTGGGAAGTCCTCGTGTTGCATTTTTTTTTTTTTTTTTTTTTTTTCCTCTTTGACGTTTCCACTGTCGTGGGCGTTTGTTTTCCGTCATCTCGGTCATCTGGTAGTCTTCGTTTTTTCACGACTCCGGGCTGCAGCGTGACAATCGAGGCAAACTATGTTAAATACTCCGAGAAAGCCTAGGATTAACGAAGGAATTAAAATTGGAAAATAACGCAGTTTCCAAAAATTCAAAAACTGAATTTCGGGCTAGTAAACGTTGTCGGATGCCCGAAAAAGCCCATCAGTCATGGCAACGCAATGAGTTTGACTCGTGACGCCGTTCTCTTCAAATCGACGGTTCATGGGCCCAATTCTCATAACGGAGCCCAGAGAAGCGGTTTGCCCGATTTCCCGTTGCACGCGAGTCGCTCCAGCTCCCCTCCAATTGCTTCCGCCATCTGTCCCACGTCACCCTGGAGCTCGTCTCCAATTCACCGGGCACCGAAAAGGAACGAAAATGAAGAAACTGCGGGACTCGACGATAGCCAACCCATGGTCATATGCACCGGATCCCATCAGAACTCCGAAGTTAAGCGAGTTTGGGAGAGAGTAGTACTAGGATGGGTGACCTCCTGGGAAGTCCTCGTGTTGCATCCCTTTTTTTTTTTTTTTTTTTTTTCCTCTTTGACGTTTCCACTGTCGTGGGCGTTTGTTTTCCGTCATCTCGGTCATCTGGTAGTCTTCGTTTTTTCACGACTCGGGCTGCAGCGTGACAATCGAGGCAAACTATGTTTAAATACTCCGAGAAAGCCTAGGATTAACGAAGGAATTAAAATTGGAAAATAACGCAGTTTCCAAAAATTCAAAAATGAATTTCGGGCTAGTAAACGTTGTCGGATGCCCGAAAAAGCCCATCAGTCATGGCAACGCAATGAGTTTGACTCGTGACGCCGTTCTCTTCAAATCGACGGTTCATGGGCCCAATTCTCATAACGGAGCCCAGAGAAGCGGTTTGCCCGATTTCCCGTTGCACGCGAGTCGCTCCAGCTCCCCTCCAATTGCTTCCCGCCATCTGTCCCACGTCACCCTGTGGAGCTCGTCTCCAATTCACCGGGCACCGAAAAGGAACGAAAATGAAGAAACTGCGGACTCGAATCACGATAGCCAACCCATGGTCATATGCACCGGATCCCATCAGGAACTCCGAAGTTAAGCGAGTTTGGGAGAGAGTAGTACTAGGATGGGTGACCTCCTGGGAAGTCCTCGTGTTGCATCCTTTTTTTTTTTTTTTTTTTTTTTCCTCTTTGACGTTTCCACTGTCGTGGGCGTTTGTTTTCCGTCATCTCGGTCATCTGGTAGTCTTCGTTTTTTCACGACTGCGGGCTGCAGCGTGACAATCGAGGCAAACTATGTTTAAATACTCCGAGAAAGCCTAGGATTAACGAAGGAATTAAAATTGGAAAATAACGCAGTTTCCAAAAATTCAAAAACTGAATTTCGGGCTAGTAAACGTTGTCGGATGCCCGAAAAAGCCCATCAGTCATGGCAACGCAATGAGTTTGACTCGTGACGACCGTTCTCTTCAAATCGACGGTTCATGGGCCCAATTCTCATAACGGAGCCCAGAGAAGCGGTTTGCCCGATTTCCCGTTGCACGCGAGTCGCTCCAGCTCCCCTCCAATTGCTTCCGCCATCTGTCCCACGTCACCCTGTGGAGCTCGTCTCCAATTCACCGGGCACCGAAAAGGAACGAAAATGAAGAAACTGCGGACTCGATCGATAGCCAACCCATGGTCATATGCACCGGATCCCATCAGGAACTCCGAAGTTAAGCGAGTTTGGGAGAGAGTAGTACTAGGATGGGTGACCTCCTGGGAAGTCCTCGTGTTGCATCCTTTTTTTTTTTTTTTTTTTTTTTCCTCTTTGACGTTTCCACTGTCGTGGGCGTTTGTTTTCCGTCATCTCGGTCATCTGGTAGTCTTCGTTTTTTCACGACTCCGGGCTGCAGCGTGACAATCGAGGCAAACTATGTTTAAATACTCCGAGAAAGCCTAGGATTAACGAAGGAATTAAAATTGGAAAATAACGCAGTTTCCAAAAATTCAAAAACTGAATTTCGGGCTAGTAAACGTTGTCGGATGCCCGAAAAAGCCCATCAGTCATGGCAACGCAATGAGTTTGACTCGTGACGCCGTTCTCTTCAAATCGACGGTTCATGGGCCCAATTCTCATAACGGAGCCCAGAAGCGGTTTGCCCGATTTCCCGTGCACGCGAGTCGCTCCAGCTCCCCTCCAATTGCTTCCGCCATCTGTCCCACGTCACCCTGTGGAGCTCGTCTCCAATTCACCGGGCACCGAAAAGGAACGAAAATGAAGAAACTGCGGGACTCGATACGATAGCCAACCCATGGTCATATGCACCGGATCCCATCAGAACTCCGAAGTTAAGCGAGTTTGGGAGAGAGTAGTACTAGGATGGGTGACCTCCTGGGAAGTCCTCGTGTTGCATCCCTTTTTTTTTTTTTTTTTTTTTTCCTCTTTGACGTTTCCACTGTGCGTGGGCGTTTGTTTTCCGTCATCTCGGTCATCTGGTAGTCTTCGTTTTTTCACGACTCCGGGCTGCAGCGTGACAATCGAGGCAAACTATGTTTAAATACTCCGAGAAAGCCTAGGATTAACGAAGGAATTAAAATTGGAAAATAACGCAGTTTCCAAAAATTCAAAAATGAATTTCGGGCTAGTAAACGTTGTCGGATGCCCGAAAAAGCCCATCAGTCATGGCAACGCAATGAGTTTGACTCGTGACGCCGTTCTCTTCAAATCGACGGTTCATGGGCCCAATTCTCATAACGGAGCCCAGAGAAGCGGTTTGCCCGATTTCCCGTTGCACGCGAGTCGCTCCAGCTCCCCTCCAATTGCTTCCGCCATCTGTCCCACGTCACCCCTGTGGAGCTCGTCTCCAATTCACCGGGCACCGAAAAGGAACGAAAATGAAGAAACTGCGGGACTCGATCGATAGCCAACCCATGGTCATATGCACCGGATCCCATCAGGAACTCCGAAGTTAAGCGAGTTTGGGAGAGAGTAGTACTAGGATGGGTGACCTCCTGGGAAGTCCTCGTGTTGCATCCTTTTTTTTTTTTTTTTTTTTTTTCCTCTTTGACGTTTCCACTGTCGTGGGCGTTTGTTTTCCGTCATCTCGGTCATCTGGTAGTCTTCGTTTTTTCACGACTCCGGGCTGCAGCGTGACAATCGAGGCAAACTATGTTTAAATACTCCGAGAAAGCCTAGGATTAACGAAGGAATTAAAATTGGAAAATAACGCAGTTTCCAAAAATTCAAAAACTGAATTTCGGGCTAGTAAACGTTGTCGGATGCCCGAAAAAGCCCATCAGTCATGGCAACGCAATGAGTTTGACTCGTGACGCCGTTCTCTTCAAATCGACGGTTCATGGGCCCAATTCTCATAACGGAGCCCAGAGAAGCGGTTTGCCCGATTTCCCGTTGCACGCGAGTCGCTCCAGCTCCCCTCCAATTGCTTCCGCCATCTGTCCCACGTCACCCTGTGGAGCTCGTCTCCAATTCACCGGGCACCGAAAAGGAACGAACGAAATGAAGAAACTGCGGGACTCCACGATAGCCAACCCATGGTCATATGCACCGGATCCCATCAGAACTCCGAAGTTAAGCGAGTTTGGGAGAGAGTAGTACTAGGATGGGTGACCTCCTGGGAAGTCCTCGTGTTGCATCCTTTTTTTTTTTTTTTTTTTTTTTCCTCTTTGACGTTTCCACTGTCGTGGGCGTTTGTTTTCCGTCATCTCGGTCATCTGGTAGTCTTCGTTTTTTCACGACTCCGGGCTGCAGCGTGACAATCGAGGCAAACTATGTTTAAATACTCCGAGAAAGCCTAGGATTAACGAAGGAATTAAAATTGGAAAATAACGCAGTTTCCAAAAAATTCAAAACTGAATTTCGGGCTAGTAAACGTTGTCGGATGCCCGAAAAAGCCCATCAGTCATGGCAACGCAATGAGTTTGACTCGTGACGCCGTTCTCTTCAAATCGACGGTTCATGGGCCCAATTCTCATAACGGAGCCCAGAGAAGCGGTTTGCCCGATTTCCCGCACGCGAGTCGCTCCAGCTCCCCTCCAATTGCTTCCGCCATCTGTCCCACGTCACCCTGTGGAGCTCGTCTCCAATTCACCGGGCACCGAAAAGGAACGAAAATGAAGAAACTGCGGGACTCGATACGATAGCCAACCCATGGTCATATGCACCGGATCCCATCAGAACTCCGAAGTTAAGCGAGTTTGGGAGAGAGTAGTACTAGGATGGGTGACCTCCTGGGAAGTCCTCGTGTTGCATCCCTTTTTTTTTTTTTTTTTTTTTTCCTCTTTGACGTTTCCACTGTCGTGGGCGTTTGTTTTCCGTCATCTCGGTCATCTGGTAGTCTTCGTTTTTTCACGACTCCGGGCTGCAGCGTGACAATCGAGGCAAACTATGTTTAAATACTCCGAGAAAGCCTAGGATTAACGAAGGAATTAAAATTGGAAAAATAACGCAGTTTCCAAAAATTCAAAAATGAATTTCGGGCTAGTAAACGTTGTCGGATGCCCGAAAAAGCCCATCAGTCATGGCAACGCAATGAGTTTGACTCGTGACGCCGTTCTCTTCAAATCGACGGTTCATGGGCCCAATTCTCATAACGGAGCCCAGAGAAGCGGTTTGCCCGATTTCCCGTTGCACGCGAGTCGCTCCAGCTCCCCTCCAATTGCTTCCGCCATCTGTCCCACGTCACCCCTGGAGCTCGTCTCCAATTCACCGGGCACCGAAAAGGAACGAAAATGAAGAAACTGCGGGACTCGAGATCGATAGCCAACCCATGGTCATATGCACCGGATCCCATCAGAACTCCGAAGTTAAGCGAGTTTGGGAGAGAGTAGTACTAGGATGGGTGACCTCCTGGGAAGTCCTCGTGTTGCATCCCTTTTTTTTTTTTTTTTTTTTTTCCTCTTTGACGTTTCCACTGTCGTGGGCGTTTGTTTTCCGTCATCTCGGTCATCTGGTAGTCTTCGTTTTTTCACGACTCGGGCTGCAGCGTGACAATCGAGGCAAACTATGTTTAAATACTCCGAGAAAGCCTAGGATTAACGAAGGAATTAAAATTGGAAAATAACGCAGTTTCCAAAAATTCAAAAATGAATTT
>CM031924.1:19908575-19916075 GCA_018703695.1 Prunus fruticosa | reverse complement strand
TGAGTTTGACTCGTGACGCCGTTCTCTTCAAATCGACGGTTCATGGGCCCAATTCTCATAACGGAGCCCAGAGAAGCGGTTTGCCCGATTTCCCGTTGCACGCGAGTCGCTCCAGCTCCCCTCCAATTGCTTCCGCCATCTGTCCCACGTCACCCTGTGGAGCTCGTCTCCATTCACCGGGCACCGAAAAGGAACGAAAATGAAGAAACTGCGGGACTCGATCGATAGCCAACCCATGGTCATATGCACCGGATCCCATCAGAACTCCGAAGTTAAGCGAGTTTGGGAGAGAGTAGTACTAGGATGGGTGACCTCCTGGGAAGTCCTCGTGTTGCATCCCTTTTTTTTTTTTTTTTTTTTTTCCTCTTTGACGTTTCCACTGTCGTGGGCGTTTGTTTTCCGTCATCTCGGTCATCTGGTAGTCTTCGTTTTTTCACGACTCGGCGGGCTGCAGCGTGACAATCGAGGCAAACTATGTTTAAATACTCCGAGAAAGCCTAGGATTAACGAAGGAATTAAAATTGGAAAATAACGCAGTTTCCAAAAATTCAAAAATGAATTTCGGGCTAGTAAACGTTGTCGGATGCCCGAAAAAGCCCATCAGTCATGGCAACGCAATGAGTTTGACTCGTGACGCCGTTCTCTTCAAATCGACGGTTCATGGGCCCAATTCTCATAACGGAGCCCAGAGAAGCGGTTTGCCCGATTTCCCGTTGCACGCGAGTCGCTCCAGCTCCCCTCCAATTGCTTCCGCCATCTGTCCCACGTCACCCTGTGGAGCTCGTCTCCAATTCACCGGGCACCGAAAAGGAACGAAAATGAAGAAACTGCGGACTCGAATACGATAGCCAACCCATGGTCATATGCACCGGATCCCATCAGGAACTCCGAAGTTAAGCGAGTTTGGGAGAGAGTAGTACTAGGATGGGTGACCTCCTGGGAAGTCCTCGTGTTGCATCCCTTTTTTTTTTTTTTTTTTTTTTCCTCTTTGACGTTTCCACTGTCGTGGGCGTTTGTTTTCCGTCATCTCGGTCATCTGGTAGTCTTCGTTTTTTCACGACTCGGGGCTGCAGCGTGACAATCGAGGCAAACTATGTTTAAATACTCCGAGAAAGCCTAGGATTAACGAAGGAATTAAAATTGGAAAATAACGCAGTTTCCAAAAATTCAAAAATGAATTTCGGGCTAGTAAACGTTGTCGGATGCCCGAAAAAGCCCATCAGTCATGGCAACGCAATGAGTTTGACTCGTGACGCCGTTCTCTTCAAATCGACGGTTCATGGGCCCAATTCTCATAACGGAGCCCAGAAGCGGTTTGCCCGATTTCCCGTTGCACGCGAGTCGCTCCAGCTCCCCTCCAATTGCTTCCGCCATCTGTCCCACGTCACCCTGTGGAGCTCGTCTCCAATTCACCGGGCACCGAAAAGGAACGAAAATGAAGAAAACTGGCGGACTCGACGATAGCCAACCCATGGTCATATGCACCGGATCCCATCAGAACTCCGAAGTTAAGCGAGTTTGGGAGAGAGTAGTACTAGGATGGGTGACCTCCTGGGAAGTCCTCGTGTTGCATCCCTTTTTTTTTTTTTTTTTTTTTTTCCTCTTTGACGTTTCCACTGTCGTGGGCGTTTGTTTTCCGTCATCTCGGTCATCTGGTAGTCTTCGTTTTTTCACGACTCCGGGCTGCAGCGTGACAATCGAGGCAAACTATGTTTAAATTACTCCGAGAAAGCCTAGGATTAACGAAGGAATTAAAATTGGAAAATAACGCAGCTTCCAAAAATTCAAAACTGAATTTCGGGCTAGTAAACGTTGTCGGATGCCCGAAAAAGCCCATCAGTCATGGCAACGCAATGAGTTTGACTCGTGACGCCGTTCTCTTCAAATCGACGGTTCATGGGCCCAATTCTCATAACGGAGCCCCAGAGAAGCGGTTTGCCCGATTTCCCGTTGCACGCGAGTCGCTCCAGCTCCCCTCCAATTGCTTCCGCCATCTGCCCACGTCACCCTGTGGAGCTCGTCTCCAATTCACCGGGCACCGAAAAGGAACGAAAATGAAGAAACTGCGGGACTCTCGAATCGATAGCCAACCCATGGTCATATGCACCGGATCCCATCAGAGCTCCGAAGTTAAGCGAGTTTGGGAGAGAGTAGTACTAGGATGGGTGACCTCCTGGGAAGTCCTCGTGTTGCATCCCTTTTTTTTTTTTTTTTTTTTTTTCCTCTTTGACGTTTCCACTGTCGTGGGCGTTTGTTTTCCGTCATCTCGGTCATCTGGTAGTCTTCGTTTTTTCACGACTCCGGGCTGCAGCGTGACAATCGAGGCAAACTATGTTTAAATACTCCGAGAAAGCCTAGGATTAACGAAGGAATTAAAATTGGAAAATAACGCAGTTTCCAAAAATTCAAAAATGAATTTCGGGCTAGTAAACGTTGTCGGATGCCCGAAAAAGCCCATCAGTCATGGCAACGCAATGAGTTTGACTCGTGACGCCGTTCTCTTCAAATCGACGGTTCATGGGCCCAATTCTCATAACGGAGCCCAGAGAGAAGCGGTTTGCCCGATTTCCCGTTGCACGCGAGTCGCTCCAGCTCCCCTCCAATTGCTTCCGCCATCTGCCCCACGTCACCCTGTGGAGCTCGTCTCCAATTCACCGGGCACCGAAAAGGAACGAAAATGAAGAAACTGCGGACTCGAATACGATAGCCAACCCATGGTCATATGCACCGGATCCCATCAGAACTCCGAAGTTAAGCGAGTTTGGGAGAGAGTAGTACTAGGATGGGTGACCTCCTGGGAAGTCCTCGTGTTGCATCCCTTTTTTTTTTTTTTTTTTTTTTTTCCTCTTTGACGTTTCCACTGTCGTGGGCGTTTGTTTTCCGTCATCTCGGTCATCTGGTAGTCTTCGTTTTTTCACGACTCGGGCTGCAGCGTGACAATCGAGGCAAACTATGTTTAAATACTCCGAGAAAGCCTAGGATTAACGAAGGAATTAAAATTGGAAAATAACGCAGCTTCCAAAAATTCAAAAATGAATTTCGGGCTAGTAAACGTTGTCGGATGCCCGAAAAAGCCCATCAGTCATGGCAACGCAATGAGTTTGACTCGTGACGCCGTTCTCTTCAATCGACGGTTCATGGGCCCAATTCTCATAACGGAGCCCACAGAAGCGGTTTGCCCCGATTTTTCCGCACGCGAGTCGCTCCAGCTCCCCTCCAATTGCTTCCGCCATCTGTCCCACGTCACCCCCTGTGGAGCTCGTCTCCATTCACCGGGCACCGAAAAGGAACGAAAATGAAAGAAACTGCGGGACTCTAGACGATAGCCAACCCATGGTCATATGCACCGGATCCCATCAGGAACTCCGAAGTTAAGCGAGTTTGGGAGAGAGTAGTACTAGGATGGGTGACCTCCTGGGAAGTCCTCGTGTTGCATCCCTTTTTTTTTTTTTTTTTTTTTTTCCTCTTTGACGTTTCCACTGTCGTGGGCGTTTGTTTTCCGTCATCTCGGTCATCTGGTAGTCTTCGTTTTTTCACGACTCCGGGCTGCAGCGTGACAATCGAGGCAAACTATGTTTAAATACTCCGAGAAAGCCTAGGATTAACGAAGGAATTAAAATTGGAAAATAACGCAGTTTCCAAAAATTCAAAAATGAATTTCGGGCTAGTAAACGTTGTCGGATGCCCGAAAAAGCCCATCAGTCATGGCAACGCAATGAGTTTGACTCGTGACGCCGTTCTCTTCAAATCGACGGTTCATGGGCCCAATTCTCATAACGGAGCCCAGAGAGAAGCGGTTTGCCCGATTTCCCGTTGCACGCGAGTCGCTCCAGCTCCCCTCCAATTGCTTCCGCCATCTGTCCCCACGTCACCCTGTGGAGCTCGTCTCCAATTCACCGGGCACCGAAAAGGAACGAAAATGAAGAAACTGCGGACTCGATCGATAGCCAACCCATGGTCATATGCACCGGATCCCATCAGAACTCCGAAGTTAAGCGAGTTTGGGAGAGAGTAGTACTAGGATGGGTGACCTCCTGGGAAGTCCTCGTGTTGCATCTTTTTTTTTTTTTTTTTTTTTTTTCCTCTTTGACGTTTCCACTGTCGTGGGCGTTTGTTTTCCGTCATCTCGGTCATCTGGTAGTCTTCGTTTTTTCACGACTCCGGGCTGCAGCGTGACAATCGAGGCAAACTATGTTTAAATACTCCGAGAAAGCCTAGGATTAACGAAGGAATTAAAATTGGAAAATAACGCAGTTTCCAAAAATTCAAAAATGAATTTCGGGCTAGTAAACGTTGTCGGATGCCCGAAAAAGCCCATCAGTCATGGCAACGCAATGAGTTTGACTCGTGACGCCGTTCTCTTCAAATCGACGGTTCATGGGCCCAATTCTCATAACGGAGCCCAGAGAAGCGGTTTGCCCGATTTCCCGTTGCACGCGAGTCGCTCCAGCTCCCCTCCAATTGCTTCCGCCATCTGTCCCACGTCACCCCCTGGAGCTCGTCTCCATTCACCGGGCACCGAAAAGGAACGAAATGAAGAAACTGCGGACTCAGATCGATAGCCAACCCATGGTCATATGCACCGGATCCCATCAGAACTCCGAAGTTAAGCGAGTTTGGGAGAGAGTAGTACTAGGATGGGTGACCTCCTGGGAAGTCCTCGTGTTGCATCCCTTTTTTTTTTTTTTTTTTTTTCCCTCTTTGACGTTTCCACTGTCGTGGGCGTTTGTTTTCCGTCATCTCGGTCATCTGGTAGTCTTCGTTTTTTCACGACTCGGGCTGCAGCGTGACAATCGAGGCAAACTATGTTTAAATACTCCGAGAAAGCCTAGGATTAACGAAGGAATTAAAATTGGAAAATAACGCAGTTTCCAAAAATTCAAAAATGAATTTCGGGCTAGTAAACGTTGTCGGATGCCCGAAAAAGCCCATCAGTCATGGCAACGCAATGAGTTTGACTCGTGACGCCGTTCTCTTCAATCGACGGTTCATGGGCCCAATTCTCATAACGGAGCCCAGAGAAGCGGTTTGCCCGATTTCCCGTTGCACGCGAGTCGCTCCAGCTCCCCTCCAATTGCTTCCGCCATCTGTCCCACGTCACCCTGTGGAGCTCGTCTCCATTCACCGGGCACCGAAAAGGAACGAAAATGAAGAAACTGCGGACTCGATACGATAGCCAACCCATGGTCATATGCACCGGATCCCATCAGAACTCCGAAGTTAAGCGAGTTTGGGAGAGAGTAGTACTAGGATGGGTGACCTCCTGGGAAGTCCTCGTGTTGCATCCCTTTTTTTTTTTTTTTTTTTTTTCCTCTTTGACGTTTCCACTGTCGTGGGCGTTTGTTTTCCGTCATCTCGGTCATCTGGTAGTCTTCGTTTTTTCACGACTCGGGCTGCAGCGTGACAATCGAGGCAAACTATGTTTAAATACTCCGAGAAAGCCTAGGATTAACGAAGGAATTAAAATTGGAAAATAACGCAGTTTCCAAAAATTCAAAAATGAATTTCGGGCTAGTAAACGTTGTCGGATGCCCGAAAAAGCCCATCAGTCATGGCAACGCAATGAGTTTGACTCGTGACGCCGTTCTCTTCAAATCGACGGTTCATGGGCCCAATTCTCATAACGGAGCCCAGAGAAGCGGTTTGCCCGATTTCCCGTTGCACGCGAGTCGCTCCAGCTCCCCTCCAATTGCTTCCGCCATCTGTCCCACGTCACCCTGTGGAGCTCGTCTCCAATTCACCGGGCACCGAAAAGGAACGAAAATGAAGAAACTGCGGACTCCAGATCACGATAGCCAACCCATGGTCATATGCACCGGATCCCATCAGAACTCCGAAGTTAAGCGAGTTTGGGAGAGAGTAGTACTAGGATGGGTGACCTCCTGGGAAGTCCTCGTGTTGCATCCCTTTTTTTTTTTTTTTTTTTTTTCCTCTTTGACGTTTCCACTGTCGTGGGCGTTTGTTTTCCGTCATCTCGGTCATCTGGTAGTCTTCGTTTTTTCACGACTCCGGGCTGCAGCGTGACAATCGAGGCAAACTATGTTTAAATACTCCGAGAAAGCCTAGGATTAACGAAGGAATTAAAATTGGAAAATAACGCAGTTTCCAAAAATTCAAAAATGAATTTCGGGCTAGTAAACGTTGTCGGATGCCCGAAAAAGCCCATCAGTCATGGCAACGCAATGAGTTTGACTCGTGACGCCGTTCTCTTCAATCGACGGTTCATGGGCCCAATTCTCATAACGGAGCCCAGAGAAGCGGTTTGCCCGATTTCCCGTTGCACGCGAGTCGCTCCAGCTCCCCTCCAATTGCTTCCGCCATCTGTCCCACGTCACCCTGTGGAGCTCGTCTCCAATTCACCGGGCACCGAAAAGGAACGAAAATGAAGAAACTGCGGACTCATCGATAGCCAACCCATGGTCATATGCACCGGATCCCATCAGAACTCCGAAGTTAAGCGAGTTTGGGAGAGAGTAGTACTAGGATGGGTGACCTCCTGGGAAGTCCTCGTGTTGCATCCCTTTTTTTTTTTTTTTTTTTTTTTTCCTCTTTGACGTTTCCACTGTCGTGGGCGTTTGTTTCCGTCATCTCGGTCATCTGGTAGTCTTCGTTTTTTCACGACTCCGGGCTGCAGCGTGACAATCGAGGCAAACTATGTTTAAATACTCCGAGAAAGCCTAGGATTAACGAAGGAATTAAAATTGGAAAAATAACGCAGCTTCCAAAAAATTCAAAAATGAATTTCGGGCTAGTAAACGTTGTCGGATGCCCGAAAAAGCCCATCAGTCATGGCAACGCAATGAGTTTGACTCGTGACGCCGTTCTCTTCAAATCGACGGTTCATGGGCCCAATTCTCATAACGGAGCCCAGAGAAGCGGTTTGCCCGATTTCCCGTTGCACGCGAGTCGCTCCAGCTCCCCTCCAATTGCTTCCGCCATCTGCCCACGTCACCCCTGGAGCTCGTCTCCATTCACCGGGCACCGAAAAGGAACGAAAATGAAGAAACTGCGGACTCTCAGATCACGATAGCCAACCCATGGTCATATGCACCGGATCCCATCAGAACTCCGAAGTTAAGCGAGTTTGGGAGAGAGTAGTACTAGGATGGGTGACCTCCTGGGAAGTCCTCGTGTTGCATCCCTTTTTTTTTTTTTTTTTTTTTCCTCTTTGACGTTTCCACTGTCGTGGGCGTTTGTTTTCCGTCATCTCGGTCATCTGGTAGTCTTCGTTTTTTCACGACTCCGGGCTGCAGCGTGACAATCGAGGCAAACTATGTTTAAATACTCCGAGAAAGCCTAGGATTAACGAAGGAATTAAAATTGGAAAATAACGCAGTTTCCAAAAATTCAAAAATGAATTTCGGGCTAGTAAACGTTGTCGGATGCCCGAAAAAGCCCATCAGTCATGGCAACGCAATGAGTTTGACTCGTGACGCCGTTCTCTTCAATCGACGGTTCATGGGCCCAATTCTCATAACGGAGCCCAGAGAAGCGGTTTGC
>CM031924.1:19898575-19903575 GCA_018703695.1 Prunus fruticosa | reverse complement strand
CGCCATCTTGCCCACGTCACCCCGGAGCTCGTCTCCATTCACCGGGCACCGAAAAGGAACGAAATGAAGAAAACTGCGGGACCTCATACAGATAGCCAACCCATGGTCATATGCACCGGATCCCATCAGCAGACTTCGAAGTTAAGCGAGTTTGGGAGAGAGTAGTACTAGGATGGGTGACCTCCTGGGAAGTCCTCGTGTTGCATCCCTTTTTTTTTTTTTTTTTTTTTTTTTTCCTTTTACGTTTCCACTGTCGTGGGCGTTTGTTTTCCGTCATCTCGGTCATCTGGTAGTCTTCGTTTTTTCACGACTCCGGGCTGCAGCGTGACAATCGAGGCAAACTATGTTTAAATACTCCGAGAAAGCCTAGGATTAACGAAGGAATTAAAATTGGAAAATAACGCAGCTTCCAAAAATTCAAAAATGAATTTCGGGCTAGTAAACGTTGTCGGATGCCCGAAAAAGCCCATCAGTCATGGCAACGCAATGAGTTTGACTCGTGACGCCGTTCTCTTCAATCGACGGTTCATGGGCCCAATTCTCATAACGGAGCCCAGAGAAGCGGTTTGCCCGATTTCCCGCTGCACGCGAGTCGCTCCAGCTCCCCTCCAATTGCTTCCGCCATCTGTCCCACGTCACCCCCGGAGCTCGTCTCCATTCACCGGGCACCGAAAAGGAACGAAAATGAAGAAACTGCGGACTTCAGATGCATAGCCAACCCATGGTCATATGCACCGGATCCCATCAGAACTCCGAAGTTAAGCGAGTTTGGGAGAGAGTAGTACTAGGATGGGTGACCTCCTGGGAAGTCCTCGTGTTGCATCCTTTTTTTTTTTTTTTTTTTTTCTTCTTTTACGTTTCCACTGTCGTGGGCGTTTGTTTTCCGTCATCTCGCCATCTGGTAGTCTTCGTTTTTTCACGACTCGGGCTGCTGCAGCGTGACAATCGAGGCAAACTATGTTTAAATACTCCGAGAAAGCCTAGGATTAACGAAGGAATTAAAATTGGAAAATAACGCAGCTTCCAAAAAATTCAAAAATGAATTTCGGGCTAGTAAACGTTGTCGGATGCCCGAAAAAGCCCATCAGTCATGGCAACGCAATGAGTTTGACTCGTGACGCCGTTCTCTTCAATCGACGGTTCATGGGCCCAATTCTCATAACGGAGCCCAGAGAAGCGGTTTGCCCGATTTCCCGCTGCACGCGAGTCGCTCCAGCTCCCCTCCAATTGCTTCCGCCATCTGCCCCACGTCACCCTGTGGAGCTCGTCTCCATTCACCGGGCACCGAAAGGAAAGGAACGAAATGAAGAAACTGCTGGATACCTATGGATCAGATAGCCAACCCATGGTCATATGCACCGGATCCCATCAGAACTCCGAAGTTAAGCGAGTTTGGGAGAGAGTAGTACTAGGATGGGTGACCTCCTGGGAAGTCCTCGTGTTGCATCCTTTTTTTTTTTTTTTTTTTTTTTTTTTTCCTTTTACGTTTCCACTGTCGTGGGCGTTTGTTTTCCGTCATCTCGGCCATCTGGTAGTCTTCGTTTTTTCACGACTCCGGGCTGCAGCGTGACAATCGAGGCAAACTATGTTTAAATACTCCGAGAAAGCCTAGGATTAACGAAGGAATTAAAATTGGAAAATAACGCAGCTTCCAAAAATTCAAAAATGAATTTCGGGCTAGTAAACGTTGTCGGATGCCCGAAAAAGCCCATCAGTCATGGCAACGCAATGAGTTTGACTCGTGACGCCGTTCTCTTCAAATCGACGGTTCATGGGCCCAATTCTCATAACGGAGCCCAGAGAAGCGGTTTGCCCGATTTCCCGTTGCACGCGAGTCGCTCCAGCTCCCCTCCAATTGCTTCCGCCATCTGTCCCACGTCACCCCTGGAGCTCGTCTCCAATTCACCGGGCACCGAAAAGGAACGAAATGAAGAAACCTGGGCGGACACGATCATAGCCAACCCATGGTCATATGACATGCACCGGAATCCCATCAGAACTCCGAAGTTAAGCGAGTTTGGGAGAGAGTAGTACTAGGATGGGTGACCTCCTGGGAAGTCCTCGTGTTGCATCCCTTTTTTTTTTTTTTTTTTTTTTTCCTCTTTGACGTTTCCACTGTCGTGGGCGTTTGTTTTCCGTCATCTCGTCATCTGGTAGTCTTCGTTTTTTCACGACTCCGGGCTGCAGCGTGACAATCGAGGCAAACTATGTTTAAATACTCCGAGAAAGCCTAGGATTAACGAAGGAATTAAAATTGGAAAATAACGCAGTTTCCAAAAATTCAAAAATGAATTTCGGGCTAGTAAACGTTGTCGGATGCCCGAAAAAGCCCATCAGTCATGGCAACGCAATGAGTTTGACTCGTGACGCCGTTCTCTTCAATCGACGGTTCATGGGCCCAATTCTCATAACGGAGCCCAGAGAAGCGGTTTGCCCCATTTCCCGCTGCACGCGAGTCGCTCCAGCTCCCCTCCAATTGCTTCCGCCATCTGTCCCACGTCACCCCTGGAGCTCGTCTCCATTCACCGGGCACCGAAAAGGAACGAAAATGAAGAAACTGCGGCAACAAGGCTCAACGATAGCCAACCCCATGGTCATATGCACCGGATCCCATCAGAACTCCGAAGTTAAGCGAGTTTGGGAGAGAGTAGTACTAGGATGGGTGACCTCCTGGGAAGTCCTCGTGTTGCATCCCTTTTTTTTTTTTTTTTTTTTTTTCCTCTTTGACGTTTCCACTGCGTGGGCGTTTGTTTTCCGTCATCTCGCCATCTGGTAGTCTTCGTTTTTTCACGACTCCGGGCTGCAGCGTGACAATCGAGGCAAACTATGTTTAAATACTCCGAGAAAGCCTAGGATTAACGAAGGAATTAAAATTGGAAAATAACGCAGGTTCCAAAAATTCAAAAATGAATTTCGGGCTAGTAAACGTTGTCGGATGCCCGAAAAAGCCCATCAGTCATGGCAACGCAATGAGTTTGACTCGTGACGCCGTTCTCTTCAAATCGACGGTTCATGGGCCCAATTCTCATAACGGAGCCCAGAGAAGCGGTTTGCCCGATTTCCCGCTGCACGTGAGTCGCTCCAGCTCCCCCTCCAATTGCTTCCGCCATCTGTCCCACGTCACCCTGGAGCTCGTCTCCATTTCACCGGGCACCGGAAAAGGAACGAAAATGAAGAAACCCTGGTCATGGCATGGCTCATACGATAGCCAACCCATGGTCATATGCACCGGATCCCATCAGAACTCCGAAGTTAAGCGAGTTTGGGAGAGAGTAGTACTAGGATGGGTGACCTCCTGGGAAGTCCTCGTGTTGCATCCCTTTTTTTTTTTTTTTTTTTTTCCTCTTTGACGTTTCCACTGCGTGGGCGTTTGTTTCCGTCATCTCGGCCATCTGGCAGTCTTCGTTTTTTCACGACTCCGGGCTGCAGCGTGACAATCGAGGCAAACTATGTTTAAATACTCCGAGAAAGCCTAGGATTAACGAAGGAATTAAAATTGGAAAATAACGCAGCTTCCAAAAATTCAAAAATGAATTTCGGGCTAGTAAACGTTGTCGGATGCCCGAAAAAGCCCATCAGTCATGGCAACGCAATGAGTTTGACTCGTGACGCCGTTCTCTTCAATCGACGGTTCATGGGCCCAATTCTCATAACGGAGCCCAGAGAAGCGGTTTGCCCGATTTCCCGTTGCACGCGAGTCGCTCCAGCTCCCCTCCAATTGCTTCCGCCATCTGTCCCACGTCACCCCTGGAGCTCGTCTCCATTCACCGGGCACCGAAAAGGAACGAAATGAAGAAACTGCGGACTCCAGATACGATAGCCAACCCATGGTCATATTACATGCACCGGATCCCATCAGGTTCTCAAGTTAAGCGAGTTTGGGAGAGAGTAGTACTAGGATGGGTGACCTCCTGGGAAGTCCTCGTGTTGCATCCCTTTTTTTTTTTTTTTTTTTTTTTTCCTCTTTGACGTTTCCACTGCGTGGGCGTTTGTTTTCCGTCATCTCGGCCATCTGGGCAGTCTTCGTTTTTTCACGACTCGGGCTGCAGCGTGACAATCGAGGCAAACTATGTTTAATACTCCGAGAAAGCCTAGGATTAACGAAGGAATTAAAATTGGAAAATAACGCAGCTTCCAAAAATTCAAAATGAATTTCGGGCTAGTAAACGTTGTCGGATGCCCGAAAAAGCCCATCAGTCATGGCAACGCAATGAGTTTGACTCGTGACGCCGTTCTCTTCAATCGACGGTTCATGGGCCCAATTCTCATAACGGAGCCCAGATAAGCGGTTTGCCCGATTTCCCGTTGCACGCGAGCTCGCTCCAGCTTCCCTCCAATTGCTTCCGCCATCTGCCCACGTCACCCCTGGAGCTCGTCGCAATTCACCGGGCACCGAAAAGGAACGAAAATGAAGAAACTGCGGGACTCCAGATCAGCCAACCCATGGTCATATGGCATCTATGTGGCTTACTTTTGGCGTCATAGGACTGATACCAACTCACATGCACCGGATCCCATCAGAACTTCCGAAGTTAAGCGAGTTTGGGAGAGAGTAGTACTAGGATGGGTGACCTCCTGGGAAGTCCTCGTGTTGCATCCCTTTTTTTTTTTTTTTTTTTTTTTTCTCTTTTACGTTTCCACTGCGTGGGCGTTTGTTTTCCGTCATCTCGTCATTGGCAGTCTTCGTTTTTTCACGACTCCGGGCTGCAGCGTGACAATCGAGGCAAACTATGTTTAATACTCCGAGAAAGCCTAGGATTAACGAAGGAATTAAAATTGGAAAATAACGCACTTCCAAAAATTCAAAAATGAATTTCGGGCTAGTAAACGTTGTCGGATGCCCAAAAAGCCCATCAGTCATGGCAACGCAATGAGTTTGACTCGTCGCGCCTCTCCTTCCATCCGCCGCCATGGGCCCAATTCTCATAACGGAGCCCAAGAGAAGCGGTTTGCCGATTTCCCGTTGCACGCGAGTCGCTCCACCTCCCCTCCAATTGCTT
>CM031924.1:19833971-19898475 GCA_018703695.1 Prunus fruticosa | reverse complement strand
TACCAACTCACATGCACCGGATCCCATCAGAACTCCGAAGTCAAGCGAGTTTGGGCGAGAGTAGTACTAGGATGGGTGACCTCCTGGGAAGTCCTCGTGTTGCATCCCTTTTTTTTTTTTTGCCTCTTTGACGTTTCCACTGCGTGGGCGTTTGCTTTCCGTCATCTCGGTCATCTGGAAGTCTTAGTTTTTTCACGACTCGGGCCGCAGCGTGACAATCGAGGCAAACTATGAATATTCCAAAAAAATTAAAATTCAAAAATTAAAACGGATTTCGGGCTAGTAAACGTTGTCGGATGCCCGAAAAAGCCCATCAGTCATGGCAACGCAATGAGTTTGACTCGTGACGCCGTTCTCTTCAAATCGACGGTTCATGGGCCCAATTCTCATGTCGGAGCCCAGATAAGCGGTTTGCCCGATTTCCCGTTGCACACGAGTTGCTCCAGCTCCCCTCCAATTGCTTCCGCCATCTGTCCTACGTCACCCCGTGGAGCTCGTCGCTAATTAACCGGGCACCGAAAAGGAACGAAAACGAAGAAACTGCGGACTCGATTGATAGCCAACCCATGGTCATATGGCATGGCTCATACGTGGCTTATATACTTTTAGGCGTCATAAGATAACGGATGCGATCATACCAACTCACATGCACCGGATCCCATCAGAAATGCGAAGTTAAGCGAGTTTGGGCGAGAGTAGTACTAGGATGGGTGACCTCCTGGGAAGTCCTCGTGTTGCATCCCTTTTTTTTTTTTTGCCTCTTTGACGTTTCCACTGCGTGGGCGTTTGCTTTCCGTCATCTCGGTCATCTGGAAGTCTTAGTTTTTTCACGACTCGGGCCGGCCGCACTTGACAATCTCGAGGCAAACGCAGGTTCCAAAAAATTCAAAAATTAGATTTCGGGCTAGTAAACGTTGTCGGATGCCCGAAAAAGCCCATCAGTCACGGCAACGCAATGAGTTTGACTCGTGACGCCGTTCTCTTCAAATCGACGGTTCATGGGCCCAATTCTCATGTCGGAGCCCAGAGAAGCGGTTTGCCCCATTTCCCGTTGCACACGAGTCGCTCCAGCTCCCCTCCAATTGCTTCCGCCATCTGTCCTACGTCACCCCGTGGAGCTCGTCGCTAATTAACCGGGCACCGAAAAGGAACGAAAACGAAGAAACTGCGGACTCGATTCGATAGCCAACCCATGGTCATATGGCATGGCTCATACGTGGCTTATATACTTTTAGGCGTCATAAGATAACGGATGCGATCATACCAACTCACATGCACCGGATCCCATCAGAAATGCGAAGTCAAGCGAGTTTGGGCGAGAGTAGTACTAGGATGGGTGACCTCCTGGGAAGTCCTCGTGTTGCATCCCTTTTTTTTTTTTGCCTCTTTGACGTTTCCACTGCGTGGGCGTTTGCTTTCCGTCATCTCGGTCATCTGGAAGTCTTAGTTTTTTCACGACTCGGGCCGCAGCGTGACAATCGAGGCAAACTATGATAATACTCCGAGAAAGCCGAGATTAACGAAGGAATTAAAAAAGAAATGTTTCCAAAAAATTCAAAAACTGGATTTCGGGCTAGTAAACGTTGTCGGATGCCCGAAAAAGCCCATCAGTCATGGCAACGCAATGAGTTTGACTCGTGACGCCGTTCTCTTCAAATCGACGGTTCATGGGCCCAATTCTCATGTCGGAGCCCAGATAAGTGGTTTGCCCGATTTCCCGTTGCACGCGAGTTGCTCCAGCTCCCCTCCAATTGCTTCCGCCATCTGTCCTACGTCACCCCGTGGAGCTCGTCGCCATTAACCGGGCACCGAAAAGGAACGAAAACGAAGAAACTGCGGACTCGAACGATAGCCAACCCATGGTCATATGGCATGGCTCATACGTGGCTTATATACTTTTAGGCGTCATAAGATAACGGATGCGATCATACCAACTCACATGCACCGGATCCCATCAGAAATGCGAAGTCAAGCGAGTTTGGGCGAGAGTAGTACTAGGATGGGTGACCTCCTGGGAAGTCCTCGTGTTGCATCCCTTTTTTTTTTTTTTGCCTCTTTGACGTTTCCACTGCGTGGGCGTTTGCTTTCCGTCATCTCGGTCATCTGGAAGTCTTAGTTTTTTCACGACTCCGGGCCGCAGCGTGACAATGCATGAGGCAAACGCAGTTTCCAAAAAATTCAAAAATTAGATTTCGGGCTAGTAAACGTTGTCGGATGCCCGAAAAAGCCCATCAGTCACGGCAACGCAATGAGTTTGACTCGTGACGCCGTTCTCTTCAAATCGACGGTTCATGGGCCCAATTCTCATGTCGGAGCCCAGATAAGCGGTTTGCCCGATTTCCCGTTGCACACGAGTTGCTCCAGCTCCCCTCCAATTGCTTCCGCCATCTGTCCTACGTCACCCCGTGGAGCTCGTCGCTAATTAACCGGGCACCGAAAAGGAACGAAAACGAAGAAACTGCGGACTCGATTCGATAGCCAACCCATGGTCATATGGCATGGCTCATACGTGGCTTATATACTTTTAGGCGTCATAAGATAACGGATGCGATCATACCAACTCACATGCACCGGATCCCATCAGAAATGCGAAGTTAAGCGAGTTTGGGCGAGAGTAGTACTAGGATGGGTGACCTCCTGGGAAGTCCTCGTGTTGCATCCCTTTTTTTTTTTTTGCCTCTTTGACGTTTCCACTGCGTGGGCGTTTGCTTTCCGTCATCTCGGTCATCTGGAAGTCTTAGTTTTTTCACGACTCGGGCCGCAGCGTGACAATCGAGGCAAACTATGAATAATACTCCGAAAAGCCGAGGATTAACGAAGGAATTAAATAGGAAAATAACGCAGTTTCCAAAAATTCAAAAATTAGATTTCGGGCTAGTAAACGTTGTCGGATGCCCGAAAAAGCCCATCAGTCATGGCAACGCAATGAGTTTGACTCGTGACGCCGTTCTCTTCAAATCGACGGTTCATGGGCCCAATTCTCATGTCGGAGCCCAGATAAGTGGTTTGCCCGATTTCCCGTTGCACGCGAGTTGCTCCAGCTCCCCTCCAATTGCTTCCGCCATCTGTCCTACGTCACCCCGTGGAGCTCGTCGCCAATTAACCGGGCACCGAAAAGGAACGAAAACGAAGAAACTGCGGGACTCGATTCGATAGCCAACCCATGGTCATATGGCATGGCTCATACGTGGCTTATATACTTTTAGGCGTCATAAGATAACGGATGCGATCATACCAACTCACATGCACCGGATCCCATCAGAAATGCGAAGTTAAGCGAGTTTGGGCGAGAGTAGTACTAGGATGGGTGACCTCCTGGGAAGTCCTCGTGTTGCATCCCTTTTTTTTTTTTTTGCCTCTTTGACGTTTCCACTGCGTGGGCGTTTGCTTTCCGTCATCTCGGTCATCTGGAAGTCTTAGTTTTTTCACGACTGCGTCGGCCGCAGCTTGACAATTCGAGGCAAACGAAGGTTTCCAAAAAATTCAAAAATTAGATTTCGGGCTAGTAAACGTTGTCGGATGCCCGAAAAAGCCCATCAGTCACGGCAACGCAATGAGTTTGACTCGTGACGCCGTTCTCTTCAAATCGACGGTTCATGGGCCCAATTCTCATGTCGGAGCCCAGATAAGCGGTTTGCCCGATTTCCCGTTGCACACGAGTCGCTCCAGCTCCCCTCCAATTGCTTCCGCCATCTGTCCTACGTCACCCCGTGGAGCTCGTCGCTAATTAACCGGGCACCGAAAAGGAACGAAAACGAAGAAACTGCGGACTCGATACGATAGCCAACCCATGGTCATATGGCATGGCTCATACGTGGCTTATATACTTTTAGGCGTCATAAGATAACGGATGCGATCATACCAACTCACATGCACCGGATCCCATCAGAAATGCGAAGTTAAGCGAGTTTGGGCGAGAGTAGTACTAGGATGGGTGACCTCCTGGGAAGTCCTCGTGTTGCATCCCTTTTTTTTTTTTTTTGCCTCTTTGACGTTTCCACTGCGTGGGCGTTTGCTTTCCGTCATCTCGGTCATCTGGAAGTCTTAGTTTTTTCACGACTCCTCCGCAGCGTGACAATCGAGGCAAACTATGATTCTCCGAGAAAGCCGAGGATTAACGAAGGAATTAAAATAGGAAAATAACGCAGTTTCCAAAAAATTCAAAAATTAGATTTCGGGCTAGTAAACGTTGTCGGATGCCCGAAAAAGCCCATCAGTCACGGCAACGCAATGAGTTTGACTCGTGACGCCGTTCTCTTCAAATCGACGGTTCATGGGCCCAATTCTCATGTCGGAGCCCAGATAAGTGGTTTGCCCGATTTCCCGTTGCACACGAGTCGCTCCAGCTCCCCTCCAATTGCTTCCGCCATCTGTCCTACGTCACCCCGTGGAGCTCGTCGCCAATTAACCGGGCACCGAAAAGGAACGAAAACGAAGAAACTGCGGGACTCGATTCGATAGCCAACCCATGGTCATATGGCATGGCTCATACGTGGCTTATATACTTTTAGGCGTCATAAGATAACGGATGCGATCATACCAACTCACATGCACCGGATCCCATCAGAAATGCGAAGTTAAGCGAGTTTGGGCGAGAGTAGTACTAGGATGGGTGACCTCCTGGGAAGTCCTCGTGTTGCATCCCTTTTTTTTTTTTTTGCCTCTTTGACGTTTCCACTGCGTGGGCGTTTGCTTTCCGTCATCTCGGTCATCTGGAAGTCTTAGTTTTTTCACGACTCGGGCCGCAGCGTGACAATCGAGGCAAACGAGGATTAATCGGAAAAAATTCAAAAATTAGATTTCGGGCTAGTAAACGTTGTCGGATGCCCGAAAAAGCCCATCAGTCACGGCAACGCAATGAGTTTGACTCGTGACGCCGTTCTCTTCAAATCGACGGTTCATGGGCCCAATTCTCATGTCGGAGCCCAGAGAAGCGGTTTGCCCGATTTCCCGTTGCACACGAGTTGCTCCAGCTCCCCTCCAATTGCTTCCGCCATCTGTCCTACGTCACCCCGTGGAGCTCGTCGCTAATTAACCGGGCACCGAAAAGGAACGAAAACGAAGAAACTGCGGACTCGATTCGATAGCCAACCCATGGTCATATGGCATGGCTCATACGTGGCTTATATACTTTTAGGCGTCATAAGATAACGGATGCGATCATACCAACTCACATGCACCGGATCCCATCAGAAATGCGAAGTCAAGCGAGTTTGGGCGAGAGTAGTACTAGGATGGGTGACCTCCTGGGAAGTCCTCGTGTTGCATCCCTTTTTTTTTTTTTGCCTCTTTGACGTTTCCACTGCGTGGGCGTTTGCTTTCCGTCATCTCGGTCATCTGGAAGTCTTAGTTTTTTCACGACTCGGGCCGCAGCGTGACAATCGAGGCAAACTATGAATCTCCGAGAAGCGATAACGAAGGAATTATCCAAAAAATTCAAAAATTCAAAACTGATTTCGGGCTAGTAAACGTTGTCGGATGCCCGAAAAAGCCCATCAGTCACGGCAACGCAATGAGTTTGACTCGTGACGCCGTTCTCTTCAATCGACGGTTCATGGGCCCAATTCTCATGTCGGAGCCCAGATAAGTGGTTTGCCCGATTTCCCGTTGCACACGAGTCGCTCCAGCTCCCCTCCAATTGCTTCCGCCATCTGTCCTACGTCACCCCGTGGAGCTCGTCGCCAATTAACCGGGCACCGAAAAGGAACGAAAACGAAGAAACTGCGGGACTCGATTCGATAGCCAACCCATGGTCATATGGCATGGCTCATACGTGGCTTATATACTTTTAGGCGTCATAAGATAACGGATGCGATCATACCAACTCACATGCACCGGATCCCATCAGAAATGCGAAGTTAAGCGAGTTTGGGCGAGAGTAGTACTAGGATGGGTGACCTCCTGGGAAGTCCTCGTGTTGCATCCCTTTTTTTTTTTTGCCTCTTTGACGTTTCCACTGTCGTGGGCGTTTGCTTTCCGTCATCTCGGTCATCTGGAAGTCTTAGTTTTTTCACGACTCCGGGCCGCAGCGCTGACAATTCGAGGCAAACGCAGTTCCAAAAAATTCAAAAATTAGATTTCGGGCTAGTAAACGTTGTCGGATGCCCGAAAAAGCCCATCAGTCACGGCAACGCAATGAGTTTGACTCGTGACGCCGTTCTCTTCAAATCGACGGTTCATGGGCCCAATTCTCATGTCGGAGCCCAGAGATAAGCGGTTTGCCCGATTTCCCGTTGCACACGAGTCGCTCCAGCTCCCCTCCAATTGCTTCCGCCATCTGTCCTACGTCACCCCGTGGAGCTCGTCGCTAATTAACCGGGCACCGAAAAGGAACGAAAACGAAGAAACTGCGGACTCGATACGATAGCCAACCCATGGTCATATGGCATGGCTCATACGTGGCTTATATACTTTTAGGCGTCATAAGATAACGGATGCGATCATACCAACTCACATGCACCGGATCCCATCAGAAATGCGAAGTTAAGCGAGTTTGGGCGAGAGTAGTACTAGGATGGGTGACCTCCTGGGAAGTCCTCGTGTTGCATCCCTTTTTTTTTTTTTTTGCCTCTTTGACGTTTCCACTGCGTGGGCGTTTGCTTTCCGTCATCTCGGTCATCTGGAAGTCTTAGTTTTTTCACGACTCCGGGCCGCAGCGTGACAATCGAGGCAAACGAAGTTCCAAAAAATTCAAAAATTAGATTTCGGGCTAGTAAACGTTGTCGGATGCCCGAAAAAGCCCATCAGTCACGGCAACGCAATGAGTTTGACTCGTGACGCCGTTCTCTTCAAATCGACGGTTCATGGGCCCAATTCTCATGTCGGAGCCCAGATAAGCGGTTTGCCCGATTTCCCGTTGCACGCGAGTTGCTCCAGCTCCCCTCCAATTGCTTCCGCCATCTGTCCTACGTCACCCCGTGGAGCTCGTCGCCAATTAACCGGGCACCGAAAAGGAACGAAAACGAAGAAACTGCGGGACTTCGATTCGATAGCCAACCCATGGTCATATGGCATGGCTCATACGTGGCTTATATACTTTTAGGCGTCATAAGATAACGGATGCGATCATACCAACTCACATGCACCGGATCCCATCAGAACTCCGAAGTCAAGCGAGTTTGGGCGAGAGTAGTACTAGGATGGGTGACCTCCTGGGAAGTCCTCGTGTTGCATCCCTTTTTTTTTTTTTTTGCCTCTTTGACGTTTCCACTGTCGTGGGCGTTTGCTTTCCGTCATCTCGGTCATCTGGAAGTCTTAGTTTTTTCACGACTCGGGCCGCAGCGTGACAATTCGAGGCAAACGCAGGTTCCAAAAAATTCAAAAATTAGATTTCGGGCTAGTAAACGTTGTCGGATGCCCGAAAAAGCCCATCAGTCACGGCAACGCAATGAGTTTGACTCGTGACGCCGTTCTCTTCAATCGACGGTTCATGGGCCCAATTCTCATGTCGGAGCCCAGATAAGCGGTTTGCCCGATTTCCCGTTGCACACGAGTTGCTCCAGCTCCCCTCCAATTGCTTCCGCCATCTGTCCTACGTCACCCCGTGGAGCTCGTCGCTAATTAACCGGGCACCGAAAAGGAACGAAAACGAAGAAACTGCGGACTCGATTCGATAGCCAACCCATGGTCATATGGCATGGCTCATACGTGGCTTATATACTTTTAGGCGTCATAAGATAACGGATGCGATCATACCAACTCACATGCACCGGATCCCATCAGAAATGCGAAGTCAAGCGAGTTTGGGCGAGAGTAGTACTAGGATGGGTGACCTCCTGGGAAGTCCTCGTGTTGCATCCCTTTTTTTTTTTTTTGCCTCTTTGACGTTTCCACTGTCGTGGGCGTTTGCTTTCCGTCATCTCGGTCATCTGGAAGTCTTAGTTTTTTCACGACTCCGGGCCGCAGCGTGACAATCGAGGCAAACTGAAGTTCCAAAAAATTCAAAAATTAGATTTCGGGCTAGTAAACGTTGTCGGATGCCCGAAAAAGCCCATCAGTCACGGCAACGCAATGAGTTTGACTCGTGACGCCGTTCTCTTCAAATCGACGGTTCATGGGCCCAATTCTCATGTCGGAGCCCAGATAAGTGGTTTGCCCGATTTCCCGTTGCACACGAGTTGCTCCAGCTCCCCTCCAATTGCTTCCGCCATCTGTCCTACGTCACCCCGTGGAGCTCGTCGCCAATTAACCGGGCACCGAAAAGGAACGAAAACGAAGAAACTGCGGGACTCGATTCGATAGCCAACCCATGGTCATATGGCATGGCTCATACGTGGCTTATATACTTTTAGGCGTCATAAGATAACGGATGCGATCATACCAACTCACATGCACCGGATCCCATCAGAAATGCGAAGTTACAAGCGAGTTTGGGCGAGAGTAGTACTAGGATGGGTGACCTCCTGGGAAGTCCTCGTGTTGCATCCCTTTTTTTTTTTTTGCCTCTTTGACGTTTCCACTGCGTGGGCGTTTGCTTTCCGTCATCTCGGTCATCTGGAAGTCTTAGTTTTTTCACGACTCCGGGCCGCAGCGTGACAACTATGAGGCAAACGCAGGTTTCAAAAAATTCAAAAATTAGATTTCGGGCTAGTAAACGTTGTCGGATGCCCGAAAAAGCCCATCAGTCACGGCAACGCAATGAGTTTGACTCGTGACGCCGTTCTCTTCAAATCGACGGTTCATGGGCCCAATTCTCATGTCGGAGCCCAGATAAGCGGTTTGCCCGATTTCCCGTTGCACACGAGTCGCTCCAGCTCCCCTCCAATTGCTTCCGCCATCTGTCCTACGTCACCCCGTGGAGCTCGTCGCCAATTAACCGGGCACCGAAAAGGAACGAAAACGAAGAAACTGCGGACTCGATACGATAGCCAACCCATGGTCATATGGCATGGCTCATACGTGGCTTATATACTTTTAGGCGTCATAAGATAACGGATGCGATCATACCAACTCACATGCACCGGATCCCATCAGAACTGCGAAGTCAAGCGAGTTTGGGCGAGAGTAGTACTAGGATGGGTGACCTCCTGGGAAGTCCTCGTGTTGCATCCCTTTTTTTTTTTTTGCCTCTTTGACGTTTCCACTGTCGTGGGCGTTTGCTTTCCGTCATCTCGGTCATCTGGAAGTCTTAGTTTTTTCACGACTCCGGGCCGCAGCGTGACAATCGAGGCAAACGCAGTTCCAAAAAATTCAAAAATTAGATTTCGGGCTAGTAAACGTTGTCGGATGCCCGAAAAAGCCCATCAGTCACGGCAACGCAATGAGTTTGACTCGTGACGCCGTTCTCTTCAATCGACGGTTCATGGGCCCAATTCTCATGTCGGAGCCCAGATAAGCGGTTTGCCCGATTTCCCGTTGCACACGAGTCGCTCCAGCTCCCCTCCAATTGCTTCCGCCATCTGTCCTACGTCACCCCGTGGAGCTCGTCGCTAATTAACCGGGCACCGAAAAGGAACGAAAACGAAGAAACTGCGGACTCGATTCGATAGCCAACCCATGGTCATATGGCATGGCTCATACGTGGCTTATATACTTTTAGGCGTCATAAGATAACGGATGCGATCATACCAACTCACATGCACCGGATCCCATCAGAAATGCGAAGTTAAGCGAGTTTGGGCGAGAGTAGTACTAGGATGGGTGACCTCCTGGGAAGTCCTCGTGTTGCATCCCTTTTTTTTTTTTTTGCCTCTTTGACGTTTCCACTGTCGTGGGCGTTTGCTTTCCGTCATCTCGGTCATCTGGAAGTCTTAGTTTTTTCACGACTCCGGGCCGCAGCATGACAATCGAGGCAAACTATGAATAATACTCCGAGAAAGCCGAGGATTAACGAAGAATAAATAGGAAAATAACGCAGTTTCCAAAAAATTCAAAAACTTAGATTTCGGGCTAGTAAACGTTGTCGGATGCCCGAAAAAGCCCATCAGTCACGGCAACGCAATGAGTTTGACTCGTGACGCCGTTCTCTTCAAATCGACGGTTCATGGGCCCAATTCTCATGTCGGAGCCCAGATAAGTGGTTTGCCCGATTTCCCGTTGCACACGAGTTGCTCCAGCTCCCCTCCAATTGCTTCCGCCATCTGTCCTACGTCACCCCGTGGAGCTCGTCGCTAATTAACCGGGCACCGAAAAGGAACGAAAACGAAGAAACTGCGGACTCGATTCGATAGCCAACCCATGGTCATATGGCATGGCTCATACGTGGCTTATATACTTTTAGGCGTCATAAGATAACGGATGCGATCATACCAACTCACATGCACCGGATCCCATCAGAACTGCGAAGTCAAGCGAGTTTGGGCGAGAGTAGTACTAGGATGGGTGACCTCCTGGGAAGTCCTCGTGTTGCATCCCTTTTTTTTTTTTTTTTGCCTCTTTGACGTTTCCACTGTCGTGGGCGTTTGCTTTCCGTCATCTCGGTCATCTGGAAGTCTTAGTTTTTTCACGACTCGGGCCGCAGCGTGACAATCGAGGCAAACTTGTTCGAAGGATTAAAATGGAAAATTCAAAAATTCAGATTTCGGGCTAGTAAACGTTGTCGGATGCCCGAAAAAGCCCATCAGTCATGGCAACGCAATGAGTTTGACTCGTGACGCCGTTCTCTTCAATCGACGGTTCATGGGCCCAATTCTCATGTCGGAGCCCAGATAAGCGGTTTGCCCGATTTCCCGTTGCACACGAGTTGCTCCAGCTCCCCTCCAATTGCTTCCGCCATCTGTCCTACGTCACCCCGTGGAGCTCGTCGCTAATTAACCGGGCACCGAAAAGGAACGAAAACGAAGAAACTGCGGACTTCGATTCGATAGCCAACCCATGGTCATATGGCATGGCTCATACGTGGCTTATATACTTTTAGGCGTCATAAGATAACGGATGCGATCATACCAACTCACATGCACCGGATCCCATCAGAACTGCGAAGTCAAGCGAGTTTGGGCGAGAGTAGTACTAGGATGGGTGACCTCCTGGGAAGTCCTCGTGTTGCATCCCTTTTTTTTTTTTGCCTCTTTGACGTTTCCACTGCGTGGGCGTTTGCTTTCCGTCATCTCGGTCATCTGGAAGTCTTAGTTTTTTCACGACTCCGGGCCGCAGCGTGACAATCGAGGCAAACTATGATAATCTCCGAGAAGGGATTAACGAAATTAAAATAGGAAAATATTTCCAAAAATTCAAAAATTAGATTTCGGGCTAGTAAACGTTGTCGGATGCCCGAAAAAGCCCATCAGTCATGGCAACGCAATGAGTTTGACTCGTGACGCCGTTCTCTTCAAATCGACGGTTCATGGGCCCAATTCTCATGTCGGAGCCCAGATAAGTGGTTTGCCCGATTTCCCGTTGCACGCGAGTTGCTCCAGCTCCCCTCCAATTGCTTCCGCCATCTGTCCTACGTCACCCCGTGGAGCTCGTCGCCAATTAACCGGGCACCGAAAAGGAACGAAAACGAAGAAACTGCGGACTCGATTCGATAGCCAACCCATGGTCATATGGCATGGCTCATACGTGGCTTATATACTTTTAGGCGTCATAAGATAACGGATGCGATCATACCAACTCACATGCACCGGATCCCATCAGAACTCCGAAGTCAAGCGAGTTTGGGCGAGAGTAGTACTAGGATGGGTGACCTCCTGGGAAGTCCTCGTGTTGCATCCCTTTTTTTTTTTTTTGCCTCTTTGACGTTTCCACTGCGTGGGCGTTTGCTTTCCGTCATCTCGGTCATCTGGAAGTCTTAGTTTTTTCACGACTCCGGGCCGCAGCGCGTGACAATCGAGGCAAACGCAGGTTTCCAAAAAATTCAAAAATTAGATTTCGGGCTAGTAAACGTTGTCGGATGCCCGAAAAAGCCCATCAGTCACGGCAACGCAATGAGTTTGACTCGTGACGCCGTTCTCTTCAATCGACGGTTCATGGGCCCAATTCTCATGTCGGAGCCCAGATAAGCGGTTTGCCCCGATTTCCCGTTGCACACGAGTCGCTCCAGCTCCCCTCCAATTGCTTCCGCCATCTGTCCTACGTCACCCCGTGGAGCTCGTCGCTAATTAACCGGGCACCGAAAAGGAACGAAAACGAAGAAACTGCGGACTCGATACGATAGCCAACCCATGGTCATATGGCATGGCTCATACGTGGCTTATATACTTTTAGGCGTCATAAGATAACGGATGCGATCATACCAACTCACATGCACCGGATCCCATCAGAAATGCGAAGTCAAGCGAGTTTGGGCGAGAGTAGTACTAGGATGGGTGACCTCCTGGGAAGTCCTCGTGTTGCATCCCTTTTTTTTTTTTTGCCTCTTTGACGTTTCCACTGCGTGGGCGTTTGCTTTCCGTCATCTCGGTCATCTGGAAGTCTTAGTTTTTTCACGACTCCGGGCCGCAGCGTGACAATCGAGGCAAACTATGAATAATACTCCGAGAAGCCGAGATTGACGAAGGAATTAAAATAGGAAAATAACGCAGTTTCCAAAAATTCAAAAATTAGATTTCGGGCTAGTAAACGTTGTCGGATGCCCGAAAAAGCCCATCAGTCATGGCAACGCAATGAGTTTGACTCGTGACGCCGTTCTCTTCAAATCGACGGTTCATGGGCCCAATTCTCATGTCGGAGCCCAGATAAGTGGTTTGCCCGATTTCCCGTTGCACGCGAGTTGCTCCAGCTCCCCTCCAATTGCTTCCGCCATCTGTCCTACGTCACCCCGTGGAGCTCGTCGCCAATTAACCGGGCACCGAAAAGGAACGAAAACGAAGAAACTGCGGACTCGATTCGATAGCCAACCCATGGTCATATGGCATGGCTCATACGTGGCTTATATACTTTTAGGCGTCATAAGATAACGGATGCGATCATACCAACTCACATGCACCGGATCCCATCAGAAATGCGAAGTCAAGCGAGTTTGGGCGAGAGTAGTACTAGGATGGGTGACCTCCTGGGAAGTCCTCGTGTTGCATCCCTTTTTTTTTTTTTTTGCCTCTTTGACGTTTCCACTGCGTGGGCGTTTGCTTTCCGTCATCTCGGTCCATCTGGAAGTCTTAGTTTTTTCACGACTCCGGGCCGCAGCGTGACAATTCGAGGCAAACGCAGTTTCCAAAAAATTCAAAAATTAGATTTCGGGCTAGTAAACGTTGTCGGATGCCCGAAAAAGCCCATCAGTCACGGCAACGCAATGAGTTTGACTCGTGACGCCGTTCTCTTCAAATCGACGGTTCATGGGCCCAATTCTCATGTCGGAGCCCAGATAAGTGGTTTGCCCGATTTTCCCGTTGCACGCGAGTTGCTCCAGCTCCCCTCCAATTGCTTCCGCCATCTGTCCTACGTCACCCCGTGGAGCTCGTCGCTAATTAACCGGGCACCGAAAAGGAACGAAAACGAAGAAACTGCGGACTCGATTCGATAGCCAACCCATGGTCATATGGCATGGCTCATACGTGGCTTATATACTTTTAGGCGTCATAAGATAACGGATGCGATCATACCAACTCACATGCACCGGATCCCATCAGAAATGCGAAGTCAAGCGAGTTTGGGCGAGAGTAGTACTAGGATGGGTGACCTCCTGGGAAGTCCTCGTGTTGCATCCTTTTTTTTTTTTTGCCTCTTTGACGTTTCCACTGCGTGGGCGTTTGCTTTCCGTCATCTCGGTCATCTGGAAGTCTTAGTTTTTTCACGACTCCGGGCCGCAGCGTGACAATTCGAGGCAAACGCAGTTTCCAAAAAATTCAAAAATTAGATTTCGGGCTAGTAAACGTTGTCGGATGCCCCAAAAAGCCCATCAGTCACGGCAACGCAATGAGTTTGACTCGTGACGCCGTTCTCTTCAATCGACGGTTCATGGGCCCAATTCTCATGTCGGAGCCCAGATAAGTGGTTTGCCCGATTTCCCGTTGCACACGAGTTGCTCCAGCTCCCCTCCAATTGCTTCCGCCATCTGTCCTACGTCACCCCGTGGAGCTCGTCGCCATTAACCGGGCACCGAAAAGGAACGAAAACGAAGAAACTGCGGGACTCGATTCGATAGCCAACCCATGGTCATATGGCATGGCTCATACGTGGCTTATATACTTTTAGGCGTCATAAGATAACGGATGCGATCATACCAACTCACATGCACCGGATCCCATCAGAAATGCGAAGTCAAGCGAGTTTGGGCGAGAGTAGTACTAGGATGGGTGACCTCCTGGGAAGTCCTCGTGTTGCATCCTTTTTTTTTTTTGCCTCTTTGACGTTTCCACTGTCGTGGGCGTTTGCTTTCCGTCATCTCGGTCATCTGGAAGTCTTAGTTTTTTCACGACTCCGGGCCGCAGCGTGACAATCGAGGCAAACGCAGTTCCAAAAAATTCAAAAATTAGATTTCGGGCTAGTAAACGTTGTCGGATGCCCGAAAAAGCCCATCAGTCACGGCAACGCAATGAGTTTGACTCGTGACGCCGTTCTCTTCAAATCGACGGTTCATGGGCCCAATTCTCATGTCGGAGCCCAGATAAGTGGTTTGCCCGATTTCCCGTTGCACGCGAGTTGCTCCAGCTCCCCTCCAATTGCTTCCGCCATCTGTCCTACGTCACCCCGTGGAGCTCGTCGCTAATTAACCGGGCACCGAAAAGGAACGAAAACGAAGAAACTGCGGACTCGATAGCCAACCCATGGTCATATGGCATGGCTCATACGTGGCTTATATACTTTTAGGCGTCATAAGATAACGGATGCGATCATACCAACTCACATGCACCGGATCCCATCAGAAATGCGAAGTCAAGCGAGTTTGGGCGAGAGTAGTACTAGGATGGGTGACCTCCTGGGAAGTCCTCGTGTTGCATCCCTTTTTTTTTTTTTGCCTCTTTGACGTTTCCACTGTCGTGGGCGTTTGCTTTCCGTCATCTCGGTCATCTGGAAGTCTTAGTTTTTTCACGACTCCGGGCCGCAGCGTGACAATCGAGGCAAACTATGAATATCTCCGAGAGCAATAACGAAGTTTCCAAAAAAATCAAAAAATTAGATTTCGGGCTAGTAAACGTTGTCGGATGCCCGAAAAAGCCCATCAGTCATGGCAACGCAATGAGTTTGACTCGTGACGCCGTTCTCTTCAAATCGACGGTTCATGGGCCCAATTCTCATGTCGGAGCCCAGATAAGTGGTTTGCCCGATTTCCCGTTGCACGCGAGTTGCTCCAGCTCCCCTCCAATTGCTTCCGCCATCTGTCCTACGTCACCCCGTGGAGCTCGTCGCCAATTAACCGGGCACCGAAAAGGAACGAAAACGAAGAAACTGCGGGACTCGATTCGATAGCCAACCCATGGTCATATGGCATGGCTCATACGTGGCTTATATACTTTTAGGCGTCATAAGATAACGGATGCGATCATACCAACTCACATGCACCGGATCCCATCAGAACTCCGAAGTCAAGCGAGTTTGGGCGAGAGTAGTACTAGGATGGGTGACCTCCTGGGAAGTCCTCGTGTTGCATCCTTTTTTTTTTTTTGCCTCTTTGACGTTTCCACTGCGTGGGCGTTTGCTTTCCGTCATCTCGGTCATCTGGAAGTCTTAGTTTTTTCACGACTCCGGCCGCAGCGTGACAATTCGAGGCAAACGCAGTTTCCAAAAAATTCAAAAATTAGATTTCGGGCTAGTAAACGTTGTCGGATGCCCGAAAAAGCCCATCAGTCACGGGCAACGCAATGAGTTTGACTCGTGACGCCGTTCTCTTCAAATCGACGGTTCATGGGCCCAATTCTCATGTCGGAGCCCAGATAAGTGGTTTGCCCGATTTCCCGTTGCACGCGAGTTGCTCCAGCTCCCCTCCAATTGCTTCCGCCATCTGTCCTACGTCACCCCGTGGAGCTCGTCGCTAATTAACCGGGCACCGAAAAGGAACGAAAACGAAGAAACTGCGGACTCTCATTCGATAGCCAACCCATGGTCATATGGCATGGCTCATACGTGGCTTATATACTTTTAGGCGTCATAAGATAACGGATGCGATCATACCAACTCACATGCACCGGATCCCATCAGAAATGCGAAGTCAAGCGAGTTTGGGCGAGAGTAGTACTAGGATGGGTGACCTCCTGGGAAGTCCTCGTGTTGCATCCCTTTTTTTTTTTTGCCTCTTTGACGTTTCCACTGCGTGGGCGTTTGCTTTCCGTCATCTCGGTCATCTGGAAGTCTTAGTTTTTTCACGACTCCGGGCCGCAGCGTGACAATTCGAGGCAAACGCAGTTCCAAAAAATTCAAAAATTAGATTTCGGGCTAGTAAACGTTGTCGGATGCCCGAAAAAGCCCATCAGTCACGGCAACGCAATGAGTTTGACTCGTGACGCCGTTCTCTTCAAATCGACGGTTCATGGGCCCAATTCTCATGTCGGAGCCCAGATAAGTGGTTTGCCCGATTTCCCGTTGCACGCGAGTTGCTCCAGCTCCCCTCCAATTGCTTCCGCCATCTGTCCTACGTCACCCCGTGGAGCTCGTCGCCAATTAACCGGGCACCGAAAAGGAACGAAAACGAAGAAACTGCGGGACTCGATACCGATAGCCAACCCATGGTCATATGGCATGGCTCATACGTGGCTTATATACTTTTAGGCGTCATAAGATAACGGATGCGATCATACCAACTCACATGCACCGGATCCCATCAGAACTCGAAGTCAAGCGAGTTTGGGCGAGAGTAGTACTAGGATGGGTGACCTCCTGGGAAGTCCTCGTGTTGCATCCTTTTTTTTTTTTTGCCTCTTTGACGTTTCCACTGCGTGGGCGTTTGCTTTCCGTCATCTCGGTCATCTGGAAGTCTTAGTTTTTTCACGACTCGGGCCGGCCGCAGCGTGACAATTCGAGGCAAACGCAGTTCCAAAAAATTCAAAAATTAGATTTCGGGCTAGTAAACGTTGTCGGATGCCCGAAAAAGCCCATCAGTCACGGCAACGCAATGAGTTTGACTCGTGACGCCGTTCTCTTCAAATCGACGGTTCATGGGCCCAATTCTCATGTCGGAGCCCAGATAAGTGGTTTGCCCGATTTCCCGTTGCACGCGAGTTGCTCCAGCTCCCCTCCAATTGCTTCCGCCATCTGTCCTACGTCACCCCGTGGAGCTCGTCGCCAATTAACCGGGCACCGAAAAGGAACGAAAACGAAGAAACTGCGGACTCGATTGACGATAGCCAACCCATGGTCATATGGCATGGCTCATACGTGGCTTATATACTTTTAGGCGTCATAAGATAACGGATGCGATCATACCAACTCACATGCACCGGATCCCATCAGAAATGCGAAGTCAAGCGAGTTTGGGCGAGAGTAGTACTAGGATGGGTGACCTCCTGGGAAGTCCTCGTGTTGCATCCCTTTTTTTTTTTTGCCTCTTTGACGTTTCCACTGCGTGGGCGTTTGCTTTCCGTCATCTCGGTCATCTGGAAGTCTTAGTTTTTTCACGACTTGCTCTCGGGCCGCAGCGTGACAATCGAGGCAAACGCAGTTTCCAAAAATTCAAAAATTAGATTTCGGGCTAGTAAACGTTGTCGGATGCCCGAAAAAGCCCATCAGTCACGGCAACGCAATGAGTTTGACTCGTGACGCCGTTCTCTTCAAATCGACGGTTCATGGGCCCAATTCTCATGTCGGAGCCCAGATAAGTGGTTTGCCCGATTTCCCGTTGCACGCGAGTTGCTCCAGCTCCCCTCCAATTGCTTCCGCCATCTGTCCTACGTCACCCCGTGGAGCTCGTCGCCAATTAACCGGGCACCGAAAAGGAACGAAAACGAAGAAACTGCGGGACTCGATACGATAGCCAACCCATGGTCATATGGCATGGCTCATACGTGGCTTATATACTTTTAGGCGTCATAAGATAACGGATGCGATCATACCAACTCACATGCACCGGATCCCATCAGAACTCGAAGTCAAGCGAGTTTGGGCGAGAGTAGTACTAGGATGGGTGACCTCCTGGGAAGTCCTCGTGTTGCATCCTTTTTTTTTTTTGCCTCTTTGACGTTTCCACTGCGTGGGCGTTTGCTTTCCGTCATCTCGGTCATCTGGAAGTCTTAGTTTTTTCACGACTCGGGCCGCAGCGTGACAATTCGGGCAAACGCAAGTTTCCAAAAAATTCAAAAATTAGATTTCGGGCTAGTAAACGTTGTCGGATGCCCGAAAAAGCCCATCAGTCATGGGCAACGCAATGAGTTTGACTCGTGACGCCGTTCTCTTCAAATCGACGGTTCATGGGCCCAATTCTCATGTCGGAGCCCAGATAAGTGGTTTGCCCGATTTCCCGTTGCACGCGAGTTGCTCCAGCTCCCCTCCAATTGCTTCCGCCATCTGTCCTACGTCACCCCGTGGAGCTCGTCGCCAATTAACCGGGCACCGAAAAGGAACGAAAACGAAGAAACTGCGGACTCGAATCGATAGCCAACCCATGGTCATATGGCATGGCTCATACGTGGCTTATATACTTTTAGGCGTCATAAGATAACGGATGCGATCATACCAACTCACATGCACCGGATCCCATCAGAAATGCGAAGTCAAGCGAGTTTGGGCGAGAGTAGTACTAGGATGGGTGACCTCCTGGGAAGTCCTCGTGTTGCATCCTTTTTTTTTTTTTGCCTCTTTGACGTTTCCACTGCGTGGGCGTTTGCTTTCCGTCATCTCGGTCATCTGGAAGTCTTAGTTTTTTCACGACTCCGGGCCGCAGCGTGACAATCGAGGCAAACGCAGTTTCCAAAAAATTCAAAAATTAGATTTCGGGCTAGTAAACGTTGTCGGATGCCCGAAAAAGCCCATCAGTCACGGCAACGCAATGAGTTTGACTCGTGACGCCGTTCTCTTCAAATCGACGGTTCATGGGCCCAATTCTCATGTCGGAGCCCAGATAAGTGGTTTGCCCGATTTCCCGTTGCACGCGAGTTGCTCCAGCTCCCCTCCAATTGCTTCCGCCATCTGTCCTACGTCACCCCGTGGAGCTCGTCGGCCAATTAACCGGGCACCGAAAAGGAACGAAAACGAAGAAACTGCGGGACTCGATTCGATAGCCAACCCATGGTCATATGGCATGGCTCATACGTGGCTTATATACTTTTAGGCGTCATAAGATAACGGATGCGATCATACCAACTCACATGCACCGGATCCCATCAGAACTCCGAAGTCAAGCGAGTTTGGGCGAGAGTAGTACTAGGATGGGTGACCTCCTGGGAAGTCCTCGTGTTGCATCCTTTTTTTTTTTTGCCTCTTTGACGTTTCCACTGCGTGGGCGTTTGCTTTCCGTCATCTCGGTCATCTGGAAGTCTTAGTTTTTTCACGACTCCGGGCCGCAGCGTGACAATCGAGGCAAACGCAGTTTCCAAAAAATTCAAAAATTAGATTTCGGGCTAGTAAACGTTGTCGGATGCCCGAAAAAGCCCATCAGTCATGGCAACGCAATGAGTTTGACTCGTGACGCCGTTCTCTTCAAATCGACGGTTCATGGGCCCAATTCTCATGTCGGAGCCCAGATAAGTGGTTTGCCCGATTTCCCGTTGCACGCGAGTTGCTCCAGCTCCCCTCCAATTGCTTCCGCCATCTGTCCTACGTCACCCCGTGGAGCTCGTCGCCATTAACCGGGCACCGAAAAGGAACGAAAACGAAGAAACTGCGGACTCGATACGATAGCCAACCCATGGTCATATGGCATGGCTCATACGTGGCTTATATACTTTTAGGCGTCATAAGATAACGGATGCGATCATACCAACTCACATGCACCGGATCCCATCAGAACTCCGAAGTCAAGCGAGTTTGGGCGAGAGTAGTACTAGGATGGGTGACCTCCTGGGAAGTCCTCGTGTTGCATCCTTTTTTTTTTTTGCCTCTTTGACGTTTCCACTGCGTGGGCGTTTGCTTTCCGTCATCTCGGTCATCTGGAAGTCTTAGTTTTTTCACGACTCGGGCCGCAGCGTGACAATCGAGGCAAACGCAGTTCCAAAAAATTCAAAAATTAGATTTCGGGCTAGTAAACGTTGTCGGATGCCCGAAAAAGCCCATCAGTCATGGCAACGCAATGAGTTTGACTCGTGACGACCGTTCTCTTCAATCGACGGTTCATGGGCCCAATTCTCATGTCGGAGCCCAGATAAGTGGTTTGCCCGATTTCCCGTTGCACGCGAGTTGCTCCAGCTCCCCTCCAATTGCTTCCGCCATCTGTCCTACGTCACCCCGTGGAGCTCGTCGCCAATTAACCGGGCACCGAAAAGGAACGAAAACGAAGAAACTGCGGACTCGATACGATAGCCAACCCATGGTCATATGGCATGGCTCATACGTGGCTTATATACTTTTAGGCGTCATAAGATAACGGATGCGATCATACCAACTCACATGCACCGGATCCCATCAGAACTCGAAGTCAAGCGAGTTTGGGCGAGAGTAGTACTAGGATGGGTGACCTCCTGGGAAGTCCTCGTGTTGCATCCTTTTTTTTTTTTGCCTCTTTGACGTTTCCACTGCGTGGGCGTTTGCTTTCCGTCATCTCGGTCATCTGGAAGTCTTAGTTTTTTCACGACTCGGGCCGCAGCCGCAGCGTGACAATTCGAGGCAAACGCAGTTTCCAAAAAATTCAAAAATTAGATTTCGGGCTAGTAAACGTTGTCGGATGCCCGAAAAAGCCCATCAGTCATGGCAACGCAATGAGTTTGACTCGTGACGCCGTTCTCTTCAATCGACGGTTCATGGGCCCAATTCTCATGTCGGAGCCCAGATAAGTGGTTTGCCCGATTTCCCGTTGCACGCGAGTTGCTCCAGCTCCCCTCCAATTGCTTCCGCCATCTGTCCTACGTCACCCCGTGGAGCTCGTCGCAATTAACCGGGCACCGAAAAGGAACGAAAACGAAGAAACTGCGGGACTCGATTCGATAGCCAACCCATGGTCATATGGCATGGCTCATACGTGGCTTATATACTTTTAGGCGTCATAAGATAACGGATGCGATCATACCAACTCACATGCACCGGATCCCATCAGAACTCCGAAGTCAAGCGAGTTTGGGCGAGAGTAGTACTAGGATGGGTGACCTCCTGGGAAGTCCTCGTGTTGCATCCTTTTTTTTTTTTGCCTCTTTGACGTTTCCACTGCGTGGGCGTTTGCTTTCCGTCATCTCGGTCATCTGGAAGTCTTAGTTTTTTCACGACTCCGCTCTTGGGCCGCAGCGTGACAATTCGAGGCAAACGCAGTTCCAAAAAATTCAAAAATTAGATTTCGGGCTAGTAAACGTTGTCGGATGCCCGAAAAAGCCCATCAGTCATGGCAACGCAATGAGTTTGACTCGTGACGCCGTTCTCTTCAAATCGACGGTTCATGGGCCCAATTCTCATGTCGGAGCCCAGATAAGTGGTTTGCCCGATTTCCCGTTGCACGCGAGTTGCTCCAGCTCCCCTCCAATTGCTTCCGCCATCTGTCCTACGTCACCCCGTGGAGCTCGTCGCCAATTAACCGGGCACCGAAAAGGAACGAAAACGAAGAAACTGCGGACTCGATTCGATAGCCAACCCATGGTCATATGGCATGGCTCATACGTGGCTTATATACTTTTAGGCGTCATAAGATAACGGATGCGATCATACCAACTCACATGCACCGGATCCCATCAGGACTCCGAAGTCAAGCGAGTTTGGGCGAGAGTAGTACTAGGATGGGTGACCTCCTGGGAAGTCCTCGTGTTGCATCCTTTTTTTTTTTTTGCCTCTTTGACGTTTCCACTGCGTGGGCGTTTGCTTTCCGTCATCTCGGTCATCTGGAAGTCTTAGTTTTTTCACGACTCCGGGCCGCAGCGTGACAATTCGAGGCAAACGCAGTTTCCAAAAAATTCAAAAATTAGATTTCGGGCTAGTAAACGTTGTCGGATGCCCGAAAAAGCCCATCAGTCATGGCAACGCAATGAGTTTGACTCGTGACGACCGTTCTCTTCAAATCGACGGTTCATGGGCCCAATTCTCATGTCGGAGCCCAGATAAGTGGTTTGCCCGATTTCCCGTTGCACGCGAGTTGCTCCAGCTCCCCTCCAATTGCTTCCGCCATCTGTCCTACGTCACCCCGTGGAGCTCGTCGCCAATTAACCGGGCACCGAAAAGGAACGAAAACGAAGAAACTGCGGGACTCGATTGAATAGCCAACCCATGGTCATATGGCATGGCTCATACGTGGCTTATATACTTTTAGGCGTCATAAGATAACGGATGCGATCATACCAACTCACATGCACCGGATCCCATCAGAACTCCGAAGTCAAGCGAGTTTGGGCGAGAGTAGTACTAGGATGGGTGACCTCCTGGGAAGTCCTCGTGTTGCATCCTTTTTTTTTTTTTGCCTCTTTGACGTTTCCACTGCGTGGGCGTTTGCTTTCCGTCATCTCGGTCATCTGGAAGTCTTAGTTTTTTCACGACTCCGGGCCGCAGCGTGACAATCGAGGCAAACGCAGTTTCCAAAAAATTCAAAAATTAGATTTCGGGCTAGTAAACGTTGTCGGATGCCCGAAAAAGCCCATCAGTCATGGCAACGCAATGAGTTTGACTCGTGACGACCGTTCTCTTCAAATCGACGGTTCATGGGCCCAATTCTCATGTCGGAGCCCAGAGAAGTGGTTTGCCCGATTTCCCGTTGCACGCGAGTTGCTCCAGCTCCCCTCCAATTGCTTCCGCCATCTGTCCTACGTCACCCCGTGGAGCTCGTCGCCAATTAACCGGGCACCGAAAAGGAACGAAAACGAAGAAACTGCGGGACTCGATTCGATAGCCAACCCATGGTCATATGGCATGGCTCATACGTGGCTTATATACTTTTAGGCGTCATAAGATAACGGATGCGATCATACCAACTCACATGCACCGGATCCCATCAGGACTCCGAAGTCAAGCGAGTTTGGGCGAGAGTAGTACTAGGATGGGTGACCTCCTGGGAAGTCCTCGTGTTGCATCCTTTTTTTTTTTTTCCTCTTTGACGTTTCCACTGCGTGGGCGTTTGCTTTCCGTCATCTCGGTCATCTGGAAGTCTTAGTTTTTTCACGACTCGGGCCGCAGCGTGACAATCGAGGCAAACGCAGTTTCCAAAAAATTCAAAAATTAGATTTCGGGCTAGTAAACGTTGTCGGATGCCCGAAAAAGCCCATCAGTCATGGCAACGCAATGAGTTTGACTCGTGACGACCGTTCTCTTCAAATCGACGGTTCATGGGCCCAATTCTCATGTCGGAGCCCAGATAAGTGGTTTGCCCGATTTCCCGTTGCACGCGAGTTGCTCCAGCTCCCCTCCAATTGCTTCCGCCATCTGCCCACGTCACCCCGTGGAGCTCGTCGCCAATTAACCGGGCACCGAAAAGGAACGAAAACGAAGAAACTGCGGACTCGATATCGATAGCCAACCCATGGTCATATGGCATGGCTCATACGTGGCTTATATACTTTTAGGCGTCATAAGATAACGGATGCGATCATACCAACTCACATGCACCGGATCCCATCAGAACTCCGAAGTCAAGCGAGTTTGGGCGAGAGTAGTACTAGGATGGGTGACCTCCTGGGAAGTCCTCGTGTTGCATCCTTTTTTTTTTTTTGCCTCTTTGACGTTTCCACTGCGTGGGCGTTTGCTTTCCGTCATCTCGGTCATCTGGAAGTCTTAGTTTTTTCACGACTCCGGGCCGCAGCGGCGTGACAATCGAGGCAAACGCAGTTTCCAAAAAATTCAAAAATTAGATTTCGGGCTAGTAAACGTTGTCGGATGCCCGAAAAAGCCCATCAGTCATGGCAACGCAATGAGTTTGACTCGTGACGACCGTTCTCTTCAAATCGACGGTTCATGGGCCCAATTCTCATGTCGGAGCCCAGATAAGTGGTTTGCCCGATTTCCCGTTGCACGCGAGTTGCTCCAGCTCCCCTCCAATTGCTTCCGCCATCTGTCCTACGTCACCCCGTGGAGCTCGTCGCCATTAACCGGGCACCGAAAAGGAACGAAAACGAAGAAACTGCGGACTCGATTCGATAGCCAACCCATGGTCATATGGCATGGCTCATACGTGGCTTATATACTTTTAGGCGTCATAAGATAACGGATGCGATCATACCAACTCACATGCACCGGATCCCATCAGAACTCCGAAGTCAAGCGAGTTTGGGCGAGAGTAGTACTAGGATGGGTGACCTCCTGGGAAGTCCTCGTGTTGCATCCTTTTTTTTTTTTGCCTCTTTGACGTTTCCACTGCGTGGGCGTTTGCTTTCCGTCATCTCGGTCATCTGGAAGTCTTAGTTTTTTCACGACTCCGGGCCGCAGCGCGTGACAATCGGAGGCAAACGCAGTTCCAAAAAATTCAAAAATTAGATTTCGGGCTAGTAAACGTTGTCGGATGCCCGAAAAAGCCCATCAGTCATGGCAACGCAATGAGTTTGACTCGTGACGCCGTTCTCTTCAATCGACGGTTCATGGGCCCAATTCTCATGTCCGAGCCCAGATAAGTGGTTTGCCCGATTTCCCGTTGCACGCGAGTTGCTCCAGCTCCCCTCCAATTGCTTCCGCCATCTGTCCTACGTCACCCCGTGGAGCTCGTCGCCAATTAACCGGGCACCGAAAAGGAACGAAAACGAAGAAACTGCGGACTCGATTCGATAGCCAACCCATGGTCATATGGCATGGCTCATACGTGGCTTATATACTTTTAGGCGTCATAAGATAACGGATGCGATCATACCAACTCACATGCACCGGATCCCATCAGAACTCCGAAGTCAAGCGAGTTTGGGCGAGAGTAGTACTAGGATGGGTGACCTCCTGGGAAGTCCTCGTGTTGCATCCTTTTTTTTTTTTTGCCTCTTTGACGTTTCCACTGCGTGGGCGTTTGCTTTCCGTCATCTCGGTCATCTGGAAGTCTTAGTTTTTTCACGACTCGGGCCGCAGCGTGACAATTCGAGGCAAACGCAGTTTCCAAAAAATTCAAAAATTAGATTTCGGGCTAGTAAACGTTGTCGGATGCCCGAAAAAGCCCATCAGTCATGGCAACGCAATGAGTTTGACTCGTGACGCCGTTCTCTTCAAATCGACGGTTCATGGGCCCAATTCTCATGTCGGAGCCCAGATAAGTGGTTTGCCCGATTTCCCGTTGCACGCGAGTTGCTCCAGCTCCCCTCCAATTGCTTCCGCCATCTGTCCTACGTCACCCCGTGGAGCTCGTCGCCAATTAACCGGGCACCGAAAAGGAACGAAAACGAAGAAACTGCGGGACTCGATTCGATAGCCAACCCATGGTCATATGGCATGGCTCATACGTGGCTTATATACTTTTAGGCGTCATAAGATAACGGATGCGATCATACCAACTCACATGCACCGGATCCCATCAGAACTCCGAAGTCAAGCGAGTTTGGGCGAGAGTAGTACTAGGATGGGTGACCTCCTGGGAAGTCCTCGTGTTGCATCCTTTTTTTTTTTTGCCTCTTTGACGTTTCCACTGCGTGGGCGTTTGCTTTCCGTCATCTCGGTCATCTGGAAGTCTTAGTTTTTTCACGACTCCGGGCCGCAGCGTGACAATCGAGGCAAACGCAGTTTCCAAAAAATTCAAAAATTAGATTTCGGGCTAGTAAACGTTGTCGGATGCCCGAAAAAGCCCATCAGTCATGGCAACGCAATGAGTTTGACTCGTGACGCCGTTCTCTTCAAATCGACGGTTCATGGGCCCAATTCTCATGTCGGAGCCCAGATAAGTGGTTTGCCCGATTTCCCGTTGCACGCGAGTTGCTCCAGCTCCCCTCCAATTGCTTCCGCCATCTGTCCTACGTCACCCCGTGGAGCTCGTCGCCAATTAACCGGGCACCGAAAAGGAACGAAAACGAAGAAACTGCGGACTCGATTCGATAGCCAACCCATGGTCATATGGCATGGCTCATACGTGGCTTATATACTTTTAGGCGTCATAAGATAACGGATGCGATCATACCAACTCACATGCACCGGATCCCATCAGAACTCCGAAGTCAAGCGAGTTTGGGCGAGAGTAGTACTAGGATGGGTGACCTCCTGGGAAGTCCTCGTGTTGCATCCTTTTTTTTTTTTTGCCTCTTTGACGTTTCCACTGCGTGGGCGTTTGCTTTCCGTCATCTCGGTCATCTGGAAGTCTTAGTTTTTTCACGACTCCGGCCGCAGCGTGACAATCGAGGCAAACGCAGTTTCCAAAAAATTCAAAAATTAGATTTCGGGCTAGTAAACGTTGTCGGATGCCCGAAAAAGCCCATCAGTCATGGCAACGCAATGAGTTTGACTCGTGACGACGTTCTCTTCAAATCGACGGTTCATGGGCCCAATTCTCATGTTTCGGAGCCCAGATAAGTGGTTTGCCCGATTTCCCGTTGCACGCGAGTTGCTCCAGCTCCCCTCCAATTGCTTCCGCCATCTGTCCTACGTCACCCCGTGGAGCTCGTCGCCAATTAACCGGGCACCGAAAAGGAACGAAAACGAAGAAACTGCGGACTCGATTCGATAGCCAACCCATGGTCATATGGCATGGCTCATACGTGGCTTATATACTTTTAGGCGTCATAAGATAACGGATGCGATCATACCAACTCACATGCACCGGATCCCATCAGAACTCCGAAGTCAAGCGAGTTTGGGCGAGAGTAGTACTAGGATGGGTGACCTCCTGGGAAGTCCTCGTGTTGCATCCTTTTTTTTTTTTGCCTCTTTGACGTTTCCACTGCGTGGGCGTTTGCTTTCCGTCATCTCGGTCATCTGGAAGTCTTAGTTTTTTCACGACTCGGGCCGCAGCGTGACAATCGAGGCAAACGCAGTTTCCAAAAAATTCAAAAATTAGATTTCGGGCTAGTAAACGTTGTCGGATGCCCGAAAAAGCCCATCAGTCATGGCAACGCAATGAGTTTGACTCGTGACGACCGTTCTCTTCAAATCGACGGTTCATGGGCCCAATTCTCATGTCGGAGCCCAGATAAGTGGTTTGCCCGATTTCCCGTTGCACGCGAGTTGCTCCAGCTCCCCTCCAATTGCTTCCGCCATCTGTCCTACGTCACCCCGTGGAGCTCGTCGCCAATTAACCGGGCACCGAAAAGGAACGAAAACGAAGAAACTGCGGACTCGATTCGATAGCCAACCCATGGTCATATGGCATGGCTCATACGTGGCTTATATACTTTTAGGCGTCATAAGATAACGGATGCGATCATACCAACTCACATGCACCGGATCCCATCAGAACTCCGAAGTCAAGCGAGTTTGGGCGAGAGTAGTACTAGGATGGGTGACCTCCTGGGAAGTCCTCGTGTTGCATCCTTTTTTTTTTTTTGCCTCTTTGACGTTTCCACTGCGTGGGCGTTTGCTTTCCGTCATCTCGGTCATCTGGAAGTCTTAGTTTTTTCACGACTCGGGCCGCAGCGTGACAATCGAGGCAAACGCAGTTTCCAAAAATTCAAAAATTAGATTTCGGGCTAGTAAACGTTGTCGGATGCCCGAAAAAGCCCATCAGTCATGGCAACGCAATGAGTTTGACTCGTGACGCCGTTCTCTTCAAATCGACGGTTCATGGGCCCAATTCTCATGTCGGAGCCCAGATAAGTGGTTTGCCCGATTTCCCGTTGCACGCGAGTTGCTCCAGCTCCCCTCCAATTGCTTCCGCCATCTGTCCTACGTCACCCCGTGGAGCTCGTCGCCAATTAACCGGGCACCGAAAAGGAACGAAAACGAAGAAACTGCGGACTCGATACGATAGCCAACCCATGGTCATATGGCATGGCTCATACGTGGCTTATATACTTTTAGGCGTCATAAGATAACGGATGCGATCATACCAACTCACATGCACCGGATCCCATCAGAACTCCGAAGTCAAGCGAGTTTGGGCGAGAGTAGTACTAGGATGGGTGACCTCCTGGGAAGTCCTCGTGTTGCATCCTTTTTTTTTTTTTGCCTCTTTGACGTTTCCACTGCGTGGGCGTTTGCTTTCCGTCATCTCGGTCATCTGGAAGTCTTAGTTTTTTCACGACTCCGGGCCGCAGCGTGACAATTCGAGGCAAACGCAGTTTCCAAAAAATTCAAAAATTAGATTTCGGGCTAGTAAACGTTGTCGGATGCCCGAAAAAGCCCATCAGTCATGGCAACGCAATGAGTTTGACTCGTGACGACGTTCTCTTCAAATCGACGGTTCATGGGCCCAATTCTCATGTCGGAGCCCAGATAAGTGGTTTGCCCCGATTTCCCGTTGCACGCGAGTTGCTCCAGCTCCCCTCCAATTGCTTCCGCCATCTGTCCTACGTCACCCCGTGGAGCTCGTCGCCAATTAACCGGGCACCGAAAAGGAACGAAAACGAAGAAACTGCGGGACTCGATACGATAGCCAACCCATGGTCATATGGCATGGCTCATACGTGGCTTATATACTTTTAGGCGTCATAAGATAACGGATGCGATCATACCAACTCACATGCACCGGATCCCATCAGGAACTCCGAAGTCAAGCGAGTTTGGGCGAGAGTAGTACTAGGATGGGTGACCTCCTGGGAAGTCCTCGTGTTGCATCCTTTTTTTTTTTTGCCTCTTTGACGTTTCCACTGTGTGGGCGTTTGCTTTCCGTCATCTCGGTCATCTGGAAGTCTTAGTTTTTTCACGACTCCGGGCCGCAGCGTGACAATTCGAGGCAAACGCAGTTTCAAAAAATTCAAAAATTAGATTTCGGGCTAGTAAACGTTGTCGGATGCCCGAAAAAGCCCATCAGTCATGGCAACGCAATGAGTTTGACTCGTGACGCCGTTCTCTTCAAATCGACGGTTCATGGGCCCAATTCTCATGTCGGAGCCCAGATAAGTGGTTTGCCCGATTTCCCGTTGCACGCGAGTTGCTCCAGCTCCCCTCCAATTGCTTCCGCCATCTGTCCTACGTCACCCCGTGGAGCTCGTCGCCAATTAACCGGGCACCGAAAAGGAACGAAAACGAAGAAACTGCGGGACTCGATTCGATAGCCAACCCATGGTCATATGGCATGGCTCATACGTGGCTTATATACTTTTAGGCGTCATAAGATAACGGATGCGATCATACCAACTCACATGCACCGGATCCCATCAGGACTCGAAGTCAAGCGAGTTTGGGCGAGAGTAGTACTAGGATGGGTGACCTCCTGGGAAGTCCTCGTGTTGCATCCTTTTTTTTTTTTGCCTCTTTGACGTTTCCACTGCGTGGGCGTTTGCTTTCCGTCATCTCGGTCATCTGGAAGTCTTAGTTTTTTCACGACTCCGGGCCGCAGCGTGACAATTCGAGGCAAACGCAGTTCCAAAAAATTCAAAAATTAGATTTCGGGCTAGTAAACGTTGTCGGATGCCCGAAAAAGCCCATCAGTCATGGCAACGCAATGAGTTTGACTCGTGACGACGTTCTCTTCAATCGACGGTTCATGGGCCCAATTCTCATGTCGGAGCCCAGATAAGTGGTTTGCCCGATTTCCCGTTGCACGCGAGTTGCTCCAGCTCCCCTCCAATTGCTTCCGCCATCTGTCCTACGTCACCCCGTGGAGCTCGTCGCCAATTAACCGGGCACCGAAAAGGAACGAAAACGAAGAAACTGCGGGACTCGATTCGATAGCCAACCCATGGTCATATGGCATGGCTCATACGTGGCTTATATACTTTTAGGCGTCATAAGATAACGGATGCGATCATACCAACTCACATGCACCGGATCCCATCAGAACTCCGAAGTCAAGCGAGTTTGGGCGAGAGTAGTACTAGGATGGGTGACCTCCTGGGAAGTCCTCGTGTTGCATCCTTTTTTTTTTTTTGCCTCTTTGACGTTTCCACTGCGTGGGCGTTTGCTTTCCGTCATCTCGGTCATCTGGAAGTCTTAGTTTTTTCACGACTCCGGGCCGCAGCGTGACAATCGAGGCAAACGCAGTTTCCAAAAAATTCAAAAATTAGATTTCGGGCTAGTAAACGTTGTCGGATGCCCGAAAAAGCCCATCAGTCATGGCAACGCAATGAGTTTGACTCGTGACGCCGTTCTCTTCAAATCGACGGTTCATGGGCCCAATTCTCATGTCGGAGCCCAGATAAGTGGTTTGCCCCGATTTCCCGTTGCACGCGAGTTGCTCCAGCTCCCCTCCAATTGCTTCCGCCATCTGTCCTACGTCACCCCGTGGAGCTCGTCGCCATTAACCGGGCACCGAAAAGGAACGAAAACGAAGAAACTGCGGGACTCGATACGATAGCCAACCCATGGTCATATGGCATGGCTCATACGTGGCTTATATACTTTTAGGCGTCATAAGATAACGGATGCGATCATACCAACTCACATGCACCGGATCCCATCAGAACTCCGAAGTCAAGCGAGTTTGGGCGAGAGTAGTACTAGGATGGGTGACCTCCTGGGAAGTCCTCGTGTTGCATCCTTTTTTTTTTTTTGCCTCTTTGACGTTTCCACTGCGTGGGCGTTTGCTTTCCGTCATCTCGGTCATCTGGAAGTCTTAGTTTTTTCACGACTCCGGCCGCAGCGTGACAATTCGAGGCAAACGCAGTTTCCAAAAAATTCAAAAATTAGATTTCGGGCTAGTAAACGTTGTCGGATGCCCGAAAAAGCCCATCAGTCATGGCAACGCAATGAGTTTGACTCGTGACGCCGTTCTCTTCAAATCGACGGTTCATGGGCCCAATTCTCATGTCGGAGCCCAGATAAGTGGTTTGCCCCGATTTCCCGTTGCACGCGAGTTGCTCCAGCTCCCCTCCAATTGCTTCCGCCATCTGTCCTACGTCACCCCGTGGAGCTCGTCGCCAATTAACCGGGCACCGAAAAGGAACGAAAACGAAGAAACTGCGGACTCGATATTGATAGCCAACCCATGGTCATATGGCATGGCTCATACGTGGCTTATATACTTTTAGGCGTCATAAGATAACGGATGCGATCATACCAACTCACATGCACCGGATCCCATCAGAACTCCGAAGTCAAGCGAGTTTGGGCGAGAGTAGTACTAGGATGGGTGACCTCCTGGGAAGTCCTCGTGTTGCATCCTTTTTTTTTTTTTGCCTCTTTGACGTTTCCACTGCGTGGGCGTTTGCTTTCCGTCATCTCGGTCATCTGGAAGTCTTAGTTTTTTCACGACTCCGGCCGCAGCGTGACAATTCGAGGCAAACGCAGTTTCCAAAAAATCAAAAATTAGATTTCGGGCTAGTAAACGTTGTCGGATGCCCGAAAAAGCCCATCAGTCATGGCAACGCAATGAGTTTGACTCGTGACGACGTTCTCTTCAAATCGACGGTTCATGGGCCCAATTCTCATGTCGGAGCCCAGATAAGTGGTTTGCCCGATTTCCCGTTGCACGCGAGTTGCTCCAGCTCCCCTCCAATTGCTTCCGCCATCTGTCCTACGTCACCCCGTGGAGCTCGTCGCCAATTAACCGGGCACCGAAAAGGAACGAAAACGAAGAAACTGCGGACTCGATTCGATAGCCAACCCATGGTCATATGGCATGGCTCATACGTGGCTTATATACTTTTAGGCGTCATAAGATAACGGATGCGATCATACCAACTCACATGCACCGGATCCCATCAGGACTCCGAAGTCAAGCGAGTTTGGGCGAGAGTAGTACTAGGATGGGTGACCTCCTGGGAAGTCCTCGTGTTGCATCCTTTTTTTTTTTTGCCTCTTTGACGTTTCCACTGCGTGGGCGTTTGCTTTCCGTCATCTCGGTCATCTGGAAGTCTTAGTTTTTTCACGACTCCGGGCCGCAGCGTGACAATCGAGGCAAACGCAGTTCCAAAAAATTCAAAAATTAGATTTCGGGCTAGTAAACGTTGTCGGATGCCCGAAAAAGCCCATCAGTCATGGCAACGCAATGAGTTTGACTCGTGACGACGTTCTCTTCAAATCGACGGTTCATGGGCCCAATTCTCATGTCGGAGCCCAGATAAGTGGTTTGCCCCGATTTCCCGTTGCACGCGAGTTGCTCCAGCTCCCCTCCAATTGCTTCCGCCATCTGTCCTACGTCACCCCGTGGAGCTCGTCGCCAATAACCGGGCACCGAAAAGGAACGAAAACGAAGAAACTGCGGACTCGATTCGATAGCCAACCCATGGTCATATGGCATGGCTCATACGTGGCTTATATACTTTTAGGCGTCATAAGATAACGGATGCGATCATACCAACTCACATGCACCGGATCCCATCAGAACTCCGAAGTCAAGCGAGTTTGGGCGAGAGTAGTACTAGGATGGGTGACCTCCTGGGAAGTCCTCGTGTTGCATCCTTTTTTTTTTTTGCCTCTTTGACGTTTCCACTGCGTGGGCGTTTGCTTTCCGTCATCTCGGTCATCTGGAAGTCTTAGTTTTTTCACGACTCCGGGCCGCAGCGGGTGACAATTCGAGGCAAACGCAGTTCCAAAAAATTCAAAAATTAGATTTCGGGCTAGTAAACGTTGTCGGATGCCCGAAAAAGCCCATCAGTCATGGCAACGCAATGAGTTTGACTCGTGACGACGTTCTCTTCAATCGACGGTTCATGGGCCCAATTCTCATGTCGGAGCCCAGATAAGTGGTTTGCCCGATTTCCCGTTGCACGCGAGTTGCTCCAGCTCCCCTCCAATTGCTTCCGCCATCTGTCCTACGTCACCCCGTGGAGCTCGTCGCCAATTAACCGGGCACCGAAAAGGAACGAAAACGAAGAAACTGCGGGACTCGAATCGATAGCCAACCCATGGTCATATGGCATGGCTCATACGTGGCTTATATACTTTTAGGCGTCATAAGATAACGGATGCGATCATACCAACTCACATGCACCGGATCCCATCAGGACTCCGAAGTCAAGCGAGTTTGGGCGAGAGTAGTACTAGGATGGGTGACCTCCTGGGAAGTCCTCGTGTTGCATCCTTTTTTTTTTTTTTGCCTCTTTGACGTTTCCACTGCGTGGGCGTTTGCTTTCCGTCATCTCGGTCATCTGGAAGTCTTAGTTTTTTCACGACTCCGGGCCGCAGCGTGACAATTCGAGGCAAACGCAGTTTCCAAAAAATTCAAAAATTAGATTTCGGGCTAGTAAACGTTGTCGGATGCCCGAAAAAGCCCATCAGTCATGGCAACGCAATGAGTTTGACTCGTGACGCCGTTCTCTTCAAATCGACGGTTCATGGGCCCAATTCTCATGTCGGAGCCCAGATAAGTGGTTTGCCCGATTTCCCGTTGCACGCGAGTTGCTCCAGCTCCCCTCCAATTGCTTCCGCCATCTGTCCTACGTCACCCCGTGGAGCTCGTCGCCAATTAACCGGGCACCGAAAAGGAACGAAAACGAAGAAACTGCGGACTCGAATTGATAGCCAACCCATGGTCATATGGCATGGCTCATACGTGGCTTATATACTTTTAGGCGTCATAAGATAACGGATGCGATCATACCAACTCACATGCACCGGATCCCATCAGGAACTCCGAAGTCAAGCGAGTTTGGGCGAGAGTAGTACTAGGATGGGTGACCTCCTGGGAAGTCCTCGTGTTGCATCCTTTTTTTTTTTTGCCTCTTTGACGTTTCCACTGCGTGGGCGTTTGTTTTCCGTCATCTCGGTCATCTGGAAGTCTTAGTTTTTTCACGACTCCGGGCCGCAGCGTGACAATCGAGGCAAACGCAGTTTCCAAAAAATTCAAAAATTAGATTTCGGGCTAGTAAACGTTGTCGGATGCCCGAAAAAGCCCATCAGTCATGGCAACGCAATGAGTTTGACTCGTGACGCCGTTCTCTTCAAATCGACGGTTCATGGGCCCAATTCTCATGTCGGAGCCCAGGATAAGTGGTTTGCCCGATTTCCCGTTGCACGCGAGTTGCTCCAGCTCCCCTCCAATTGCTTCCGCCATCTGTCCTACGTCACCCCGTGGAGCTCGTCGCCATTAACCGGGCACCGAAAAGGAACGAAAACGAAGAAACTGCGGGACTCGATTCGATAGCCAACCCATGGTCATATGGCATGGCTCATACGTGGCTTATATACTTTTAGGCGTCATAAGATAACGGATGCGATCATACCAACTCACATGCACCGGATCCCATCAGAACTCCGAAGTCAAGCGAGTTTGGGCGAGAGTAGTACTAGGATGGGTGACCTCCTGGGAAGTCCTCGTGTTGCATCCCTTTTTTTTTTTTTTGCCTCTTTGACGTTTCCACTGTCGTGGGCGTTTGCTTTCCGTCATCTCGGTCATCTGGAAGTCTTCGTTTTTTCACGACTCCGGGCCGCAGCGTGACAATCGAGGCGAACTATGAATAAATACTCCGAGAAACCGAGGATTAACGAAGGAATTAAAATAGGAAAAGCAAGTTTCCAAAAAATTCAAAACTGGATTTCGGGCTAGTAAACGTTGTCGGATGCCCGAAAAAGCCCATCAGTCACGGCAACGCAATGAGTTTGACTCGTGACGCCGTTCTCTTCAAATCGACGGTTCATGGGCCCAATTCTCATGTCAGAGCCCAGATAAGTGGTTTGCCCGATTTCCCGTTGCACGCGAGTTGCTCCAGCTCCCCTCCAATTGCTTCCGCCATCTGCCCTACGTCACCCCGTGGAGCTCGTCGCCATTAACCGGGCACCGAAAAGGAACGAAAACGAAGAAACTGCGGGACTCGATTGATAGCCAACCCATGGTCATATGTGTGCCAACCCATGGTCATATCACGCACCGGATCCCATCAGAACTCCGAAGTTAAGCGAGTTTGGGCGAGAGTAGTACTAGGATGGGTGACCTCCTGGGAAGTCCTCGTGTTGCATCCCTTTTTTTTTTTGCCTCTTTGACGTTTCCATTGTCGTCGGCGTTTGCTTTCCGTCATCTCGGTCATCTGGAAGTCTTCGTTTTTTCACGACTCCGGGCCACAGCGTGACAATCGAGGCAAACTATGATTAAATACTCCGAGAAAGCCTAGGATTAACGAAGGAATAAAAATAGGAAAATAACGCAGTTTCCAAAAAATTCAAAAATTAGATTTCGGGTTAGTAAACGTGGTCGGATGCCCGAAAAAGCACATCAGTCATGGCAAGGCAATGAGTTTGACTCGTGACGCCGTTCTCTTCAATCGACGGTTCATGGGCCCAATTCTCATGTCGGAGCCCAAATAAGCGGTTTGCCCGATTTCCCGTTGCACGCGAGTCGCTCCAGCTCACCTCCAATTGGTTCCGCCATCTGTCCTACGTCACCCCGTGGAGCTCGTCGCCAATTAACCGGGTACCGAAAAGGAACGAAAACGAAGAAACTGCGGACTCGATTCGATAGCCAACCCATGGTCATATGGCATGGCTCATACGTGGCATATACACTTTTAGGCGTCATAAGATAACAGATGCATTCATACCAACTCACATGCACCGGATCCCACAGAACCTCGAAGTTAAGCGAGTTTGGGCTAGATTAGTACTAGGATGGGTGACCTCCTGGGAAGTCCTCGTGTTGCATCCCATTTTTATTTTTTTTTTGCCTCTTTGACGTTTCCACTGCGTGGGCGTTTGCTTTTCGTCATCTCGGTCATCTGGAAGTCTTAGTTTTTTCACGACTCCGGGCCGCAGCGTGACAATCGAGGCAAACGCAGTTTCAAAAAATTCAAAAATTGGATTTCGGGCTAGTAAACGTTGTCGGATGCCCGAAAAAGCCCATCAGTCAGTCACGGCAACGCAATGAGTTTGACTCGTGACGCCGTTCTCTTCAAATCGACGGTTCATGGGCCCAATTCTCATGTCGGAGCCCAGATAAGTGGTTTGCCCGATTTCCCGTTGCACGCGAGTTGCTCCAGCTCCCCTCCAATTGCTTCCGCCATCTGTCCTACGTCACCCCGTGGAGCTCGTCGCCAATTAACCGGGCACCAAAAGGAACGAAAACGAAGAAACTGCGGACTCGATTGAATAGCCAACCCATGGTCATATGGCATGGCTCATACGTGGCTTATATACTTTTAGGCGTCATAGGAAAACGGATGCGATCATACCAACTCACATGCACCGGATCTCATCAGAACTCCGAAGTTAAGCGAGCTTGGGTGAGAGTAGTCCTAGGATGGGTTACCTCCTGGGAAGTCCTCGTGTTGCATCCCTTTTTTTTTTTGCCTCTTTAACGTTTCCACTGCGTGGGCGTTTACTTTCCGTCATCTCGGTCATCTGGAAGTCTTCGTTTTTTCACGACTCGGGCCGCATCGTGACAATCGAGGCAAACACAGTTTCCAAAAAATTCAAAAATTGGATTTCGGGCTAGTAAACGTTGTCGGATGCCCGAAAAAGCCCATCAGTGATGGCAACGCAATGAGTTTGACTCGTGACGCCGTTCTCTTCAAATCGACGGTTCATGGGCCCAATTCTCATGTCGGAGCCCAAATCGGCAGGCTTTGTTGGGCAATGGAAGGTGGGATATGCCCTCATGTGGAGAAGCTCTCTTTGGGTTCTGCCGCCCACCTGAAATCTGATCCTGTCCGTCCAATCATTCGTATCATACCTTCGCTTCTCCTCATCACTTTGATTAAAAAAATTGGAAAGCCAATTCATAACACTCCCAATCAGGCTATCTAGGATCCCATGATTTGTCACCTACAAAATCATCAGGGCCACTCAAACATCAGAAAGAGATATTAAACATTCCAAATGGCTAATCTGACTCATTCTTCCAATGCAATATATATTCGTTTTTATCAAGAAACACCTAGGGCTTTTTAGCTAAATGGCATCAGCATGGTAATAACATGCGGACGCCCGAATGAGAAGAACTGCTATATAGATTTTCTCCTATGCAAGAACACTAAAATAACAACCATTTAATTGAGTAGTTTCTATTAAATGGTTTCTTATTCAAGTGATTTTTTTCGAAGATAATATTTGAGAGACCACCTAAAAAATAGATAGTTCGAATCATTAAAATACAGTTTGAAGTGGGCTTTACAAAGGTGTCTCTCGTATTTGAGGGATTCGTTAATTGAAGATCTCTATATACATTTCCATTATATTGAGAGATCACTCAAATAATTTTATTAGAGCGATACCATAAGGAGTCCAATATGAATTTTGCACCAATTATATATCAAATCGTCTGTTTTGAAGTCATCATTCAAAGGTCATTCTTGCAATAATAATAATAATAAATAAATAAATAAATAATGGGTAAATTGAAAATCATTAAGATATCTATTTGTGACCAACAAAAAAGGACCAACATGGTGTTTTAATAAAACACTAAAATAATAACAATTTAATTAAATGATTAAATGACTTTGGATTGAAGTGATATTTTTTAGATGTAATATTTGGCAGAATACCTAAAATATAAACAGTTCCAATAGTTGAAAAAAATGTGGAGTGGGCACTAAAAGGGTGCCACATAAACACTTATTCGAGAGATTCATCAATTGAAGCTCTCTATATATTAGTCCTATTCTATTGAGAGATCCCTAAAAAAATTTATTTGAGGGATTTGTTGTGTGGTCCACTATGAATTTTACTTCATCATTCAATTATCATCCTTGCAAAAAATTTAGATAAATTGAAAATCATTAAGACATCTAGTTTTGATCAAAAAAATATATGAACATGGTGTTTCAAGAAATAGACGGTTCGGATCATTGAAATACAAAAATGTCCCTTAATATACTTATTTCAGAGTTCCTCCAATTGAAGCTCTGTCTATGCGCATGCATATACATACAGTTTGTGTATGTAATAAGTGTAAAACTTGAGGCATCATGTTATCAGTTAATATGGTCTAAAAACGTGATTACTTGGCAATTTAAGTGGAGTGAAAATAGAGACAAATGGAAGGAGGAAGAAGTGGATACTGTGAAGAAGCCGTAGTTGAGGCAAGCTTGGTTGAGGTCATTGATAGCTTGAGACCTTTTGAGACAATCATTGGAGATGAGCATGGAGTAGTCGATGATTGGATTTGGAACATGACATGATTCATGGTTACGTCCTGAAAAGCAGTTTATGCTGCCATTGGTACTTGAAACACTCTTTGAGGACTTAAAACAAGGGTTTTGACTTTGAGTAAGCAGTGGAGTTGCTTGAGTTCCAGACATTGTGTGCGTAGTGCGAAAAAGAGAGAGGATTCAATGAGAGGGGCTAGCTGAGACTAAATGAGACTGAGAGCTTGAGGACTCACATGCATGCAAAAACCAGAATCCCAAGTGACCATATTTATAGCAAAAAAAAATTGTAAAATAATTACTGGACCACTTTTCTTTCCTGTGAATGCAAACTAGAACAACTTAAGCATAAGATGCAAATTTCAAATTAGGGTTAGTTATGCGTTCATAAATTATGGATATTTTGTGCATGAATCTGAAAGCACACAATAATTTAGGCGATTATCTTTAGTTGACCATGCAAAACATGTCACATCCCAACCCTAAGGTTAATGTAATTCTCGAATTAAAACATGATTCTCACCTTAAACCTTCAAAGCATTTGGAAAACATTACTTCATAATTAAATATATAATATAGGGCTGCTTAATTTGTACGTTTGTATATGGACCCGTATAGAACTATTAGTGAACAACAGGAGGGCCGGTTAATTAGATTTGGAGGCCATGTGCAAAGAAAATTGATTAGGCCCTATACGTATAAGTAAAATAACAATTTCTCAACTTTCAAAATCCATAAATTAAACCAAAATCATAATAACAAAAACATAACCAAAAAAGAAAAGGACAATATAACCTGATTTTGAAGTTTTCACCTGATCTTCGCAACAACAAAAAAAGAAAAAAAAGAAAAGGAACCAAATAAAAGTCTGGTCAAATAACTACAAAAACAATATATGGAAAGCATTGACAAATTAGGGATTCACCTTATTTTCTAGATTTCTTCTTGCAATCATGGCTTCATACTCCAAATACAAGACATGATTTCTAATAGGAGAGAGATGGAGGAGCATAGCACGTTTTGGCCTTGGCAAAGAAGAAGTTGGAAAAAACAAGTAAAGAAACGATAAGGTCAAAGAAAAGAAAAAATTATTTGGGAAAAGCAACGTTGGGAACTTGGGAGAGGAGAGCACCCGGGAACACAAACTTGCTTGAAAATTGTTTTTGGGATAAAAAAAGAGAGTAGCACGCTGGAACAAGAGCTTGCTTGGAAAAATGTAATGCATGTTGAGAGTATTTGTCCCACATTGAAAAGTTATGGGACCAAGCCTGGGTTTATAAAGAGTTGGGCTACTCCCCCCATTGCCAATTGGTTTTGGGGTGGAACCTCAACTTCCTTCATGTATCAGAGCATTGCCTTTGCATATCGTGATCGATTTCTCTCTTCCGCTGCTCCCTTCTTTGGTGTTCGTTTCTCTCTCCCCAGCAATTGTGAGGTTCTGCTTTCTCTCAATCTCTCAGTAACTTCGTACTTTCTCTCTCTGCCTCTTTCGTATCTTGTGGTCACTGTTCGAATTGGCCTTGCGATCGAATCTCTTGCTTCTTTTCTCTCTAAATCATTCTGAATTTCTGAATTTTTGATTGTGTGATTAAACCCTAGCCTTTGTTGAAAATGGGGAAAAGCTCTGTTACACCGATTGATTTGCTTCATCCTGCTTCCAATTATATTACTCTTGAAATTGGATGACACTAATTACATGCAATGGAGCTATCAGGTTGAGAAATTTCTCAAAGTTTATCGGCTTTCTAGTTTTCTTGATGGCCCGGTTATGGTGCCGACTGATCCTGATGCATATGCTTATCTGGAATGGGAAGCAATGGACACTGCAATTTTGAACTTAATTGCTGCAAGTCTCTAGATGATGCTTTTTCTGAAATGATGAATTGTAAGTCCGCTAGAGAGGCATGGACTACACTGCGAGGTCGTTATTCTTCAATTTCTGAGCTCAAGATCATGCATCTTAAGAATAATTTGCATGGAATGCAAAAAGGAACTGATTATATGGATGTCAATTGGAAGAAGATTCGTGAGCTCGACAACAATTGTCTACTGCTGGTCATTCTATTTCTGATCAAGATATGATTTTGATTATTCTCAAAGGTTTGCCTGTGGAATACAATCACTTTAAGTCTCATATACGTGCTAGACCAGTTCGTGTTACTCTTCCAGAGCTGCGTGATTTACTGCTAGAAGAAGAGAGTGATTTAGATGCTGCTTCTAAGTCCTTTAATCCTCCGATCATGACTGCTATGGTTGCTCAGAAAGGCACAGTTTCTTCATCACCACATGTTGCTCATGGTGATAATTTTCACTCTGGATATGTTGATCGTGGATGTGGTAATCCAAATTGGCAAACTAACTGGAATCGACGGCCAAATTATCGTGGTCGTGGCTCTTGGTCCCGAGGCAGATCGTGGAATAATGGTGGTCGAGGAGGTTCTTGGAATAATGGTGGTTCTTGGAATGCTGGTGGTAATAATGGTCCCAACTGGAATGGTCCTAATAATCAGTGGAATCATGGTGGTAATTCTGGGAGTTCATATGGTCAATGGAATCAAGGCCCTCTTCCATGGAACAACAATGCTGGTTCATGGAATAATAATGGTGGTCCATGGCATCATGGGGGTAATTCAGGTCCTTCTCCTCAATATTTTGTTACTCCAAACTCAAGTCCTGGTGTTTTGTCATCTTCACCCACGGCTCCACCCGTTTCAATTGCTGCATCCTCTCCAGTTCATGAAACATGTCAAATCTGCCTCCAGTTTGGTCACACAGCTCCTAATTTCCCACAAAGAACCAATTTCTCATATCAAGGCACGCCTCCTTCTCCAGCACTCACCGCACTTACTACAACTGCTAGCGGTCAATTCTCGGATCCAAACATATGGTTAACGGGCAGTGGTGCTACAAACCATATGACCTCAGATCTTAGGCTTCTCTCCAACATTACTCCTTCCACCTCCACCGACAATGTCACTATAGGTAATGGTACTGGACTAAATATTGCTAATGTTGGTAGCTCTTCTCTTGTCTCTGGTCATCAAGTCTTTAATCTACCTGAGGTTTTGCATGTTCCTAATCTTGCCACTAATCTCCTGTCATTCATCGATTTTGCCTTGATAATCACTGCCAGATTTTATATAATGCCTTGTGGTTCCAAATTCAGGATCTGAAGGGGAGAATTCTGTATCAAGGAAAGTGCAGTAATGGTCTTTATCCACTTCCAACAAGGCCACCTCCCATTTCACCTAGCTTGGCTGCTTTTCATGGTCAAAAAGTTTGTCATACTTTGCGGCACTATAGATTAGGCCATCCATCTCATGATATCACTAGTTCTATGTTAGCCAAAGCTCATATTCCTGTTTCCCCTAGTTTACCACATATGTGTAGCTTCTGTTTACAAGGCAAGATGTGTAAAGAACCATTTCCTTCTTCACATGTTGTGTCTCAAATACCTTTTGAAGTGATACACTCTGACGGCGGGGGTGAATATGTTAGCAAAGAATTTCAGACCTACCTTAGTTCAAAAGGGATCTTGCATCATAAGTCTTGTCCTTACACCTCTGAGCAAAATGGAAGAGCTGAAAGAAAACATAGACACCTAGTCGAAACTGCTGTTACACTTCTCACTACAGCTGCTCTTCCATCCAAATACCTATTTCATGCATTATCCACAGCCAATTATCTCATTAATAGGATGCCATGTAAGCTCTTAAGTATGCAATCTCCATTCTCTAAACTGTTTCACAAAGAACCAAATATTACCCTTTTGAAGGTGTTTGGATGTGCATGTTATCCTCTATTATGACCCTATACTCAATCTAAGGTGCAACCTAGGTCCGCACAATGTGTATTTTTGGGGTATACTTTGGATTATAAAGGCTATCTTTGTCTGGACCCTAAAACTGATCGCATTTACATATCTCGGCATGTTATCTTTGATGAGGATTATTTTCCTTTTAAAAATACTTCTTCTTCCCAAATAAATACCAAACCACCAGATTTGATACCACTTAGACCTTCCCTTTCTCATAGACCTCATCTACCTTCTTCATCTTTGTGTGTTACTCATAGACTTGATGGTTTACCAGAGGCTACTTCTTCTACTAATTCATTAGCAAGTCCAGTACCTAGTGCAAGGGAAGTCTCATCTTCTGTTGATGTTATTAATTCCTCTCCTGAGTATGTACAGGATCAGACACCAGCATTTATACAAAATCAGGTACAAGCAGAGTCTTCCTCTCAATATGCCTCGTCATCTTCTTCTCCTGAGCATGCTCTGGATCAGTCACAAGCATCTTCTTCCCAATCCTCTTCACTGGATCTGATTGTGGATCTTCCTGCTCCACCAATTGTGGATCTTCCTGCTCCACCAGTTAACTCACATCCTATGCAGACTCGTTCCAAGTCTGGAATTATCAAATCTCGACATGGTTTCTTGGCTGCCAAAACAACAACTGATCCTTCTCCTTTACATGAACCACAAACTTATTCACAAGCTGCCAAGGTTCCAGAATGGACTCAAGCCATGGTAGATGAGTTTCAAGCTCTTGAAAAACAGCATACCTGGAATCTTGTTCCTTATCAACCCTCCATGAATGTAGTGGGATGTAAATGGGTGTTCAAACCCAAGAAAAATGCTGATGGTTCCATTTCTCGGGACAAGGCTCGGTTGGTTGCAAAAGGGTTTCATCAAGAGGCTGGACTTGATTATGAAGAAATATTCAGTCCTGTTGTCAAGCATTCTACAGTTCGATTGATCCTTGCTTTAGCTGCTCAGGATCATTGGTCTGTTAAACAACTTGACGTTAAGAATGCTTTCCTTCATGGTGTACTTCATGAGGAAGTATATATGCAACAGCCCCCGGGCTTTGAAGATTCCGCTAAACCACATCATGTGTGTCGATTATTGAAGTCTCTTTATGGGTTGAAACAAGCTCCTCGAGCTTGGAATGAGCGTTTCACTACTCATTTGCTCACTCTTGGTTTTATTCAATCCTTGGCTGATACCTCTTTGTTTGTTCGCGCTTCTGGAGTGATCTTCTTGTTCTTCTTTTGTATGTCGATGATATCATCTTGACTGGTAATAATGGTGTCTTGATTCAGCAGACAGTTACACCTCTAAGCCATGAATTTGATATGAAAGATCTCGGGCAATTAACCTATTTTTTGGGACTTCAGATTCTAGTACACTTCCACAGGTATTCATGTTAACCAATCAAAATAAAGCTGGTATGACACAATGCAAGCCTTGTTCTACACCATGTTTACCTACAACTAAGTTACTCAAGTTTGATGGGAAACCTCTATCTGATCCTACACTCTATAGGAGTTTAGTAGGTGGTCTTCAATACCTTACCTTCAGGAGGCCTGATATTGCCTTTGCAGTGAACACTCTTTGCCAGTTTATGCATACACCTACAGATACACATTTTGCTGCAGTCAAACGTGTGTTGCGCTACTTGGCTGGTACTCTAACCCATGGTATTCATTTCACTTCTGGTGATGTTCATCTGCAAGCCTACTCCGATGCAGACTGGGCAGGTGATGTCAATGATCGACGCTCCACGACTGGGTATGTTGTCTTTCTTGGCAATAATCCTATCTCTTGGTGTGCAAAAAGGCAGAGCACAGTTTCTCGTTCTTCAACGAGAGGCAGAATATAGGGCTCTTGCTATCACTTGCAGCTGAGTTATCCCTGGCTCCGCCAACTCCTCCGTGATCTTCATGTTTTTCTTGATCGTCCACCTGTCCTTTGGTGTGACAATATTTCAGCTCTAGCTCTTGCTAGCAACCCTGTGTTTCACGCCCGCACTAAGCACATCGAGATCGACTTTCACTTCATCTGTGAACGTGTTACTCGGGTGATATGCTAGTTTCTCATATCCCTAGTAGTAATCAACTTGCTGACATCTTTACTAAAGGCCTGCATACTTCTCAGTTTTCTTATCTTCGAAACAATCTAATGCTTAGTCTCCCAAGCATTATCTTGAGGGGGGATGTTAGCCTACAACCCAAACCACCAGATTGTAACTCATGATTCAATACCTTCTGTCACGTGTCCTTTAGTGAGGCATGAGCTAGCTGTTAGTTTCTGTTAACTTAACTAGTTAGTTAGCTGAAATATATGTCTTGAACTGTAAGTTCTGTTTTTATCATCTAATGAGAAAATCAGTTTCACAATATTTCTCTCTCTCTTTCTGTTTCTCTCTCTCGATACTTCTATCTCTCAAAGCTTGATTGAGCTCATCAATGGCTTCCATGAAGAAAGCTTTCATGGTATCAGAGCAAGGCTTCACGTGTTGGGCCCAACGGCCACACGTGCTCCCACGTCACCCAATATGTGTTGTCCACGTGTTAGGTTTGAAAGTTCGCCACACGTGCGGGGGCGTGTTGAGAGTATTTGTCCCACATTGAAAAGTTATGGGACCAAGCCTGGGTTTATAAGGAGTTGGGTTACTCCCCCCATTGCCAATTGGTTTTGGGGTGGAACCTCAACTTCCTTCAATGCAACCTTATAAATAGTTATATACACAATATATGTTATAGTTGAGCAGAACATTTTCGAGGCCTTGTGCGGTGCTCGCACAGGCCAATGCCATGGAACAGCTCTGGTGAACAGTTGATTTGGAAAAAAAATAATATGCATTCACTGTAACAAGAAAGCAATAGCCAAAAAATAATATGGTGGACAGTTAACAGTTTATTTGATTGCAGCAGGTTAGCACGTCATTCAACGAATGTGACAGAAAGAGACTCGTGGACACGCAGAATAGAAAAAGCTGGAACCTACGAGGGTTACCAGTTTCCACTTTCATGACAAAAACAAGAAACAAATTCCGGCGTACAAGCAAGACGTGTAAAATAAGAAAAAAGAAGAAAAAAGAAAGACAATCGTTGAAAAGAACATTAGAAATATAGTCATGGACATGCAGAAATAGAAAAAGCTCTAACTCACGAGGGTTACAAGTTTCCATTTTCATGACAAAAACAAGAAACAAATCCCGACGTACAAGACGTGTAAAAAATGAAAAAAAGAAGAAGAAGGAGACATCGTTGAAAAGAACATTAGAAATAGAGTCGCGGACACGCAGAATAGAAAAAACTGAAACTCACGAGGGTTACAAGTTTCCACTTTCATGACAAAAACAAGAAACCTATCCCGACGTTACACGGACGTGTAAAAAAAGAGAAAAATAAATAAGAAAGACATCGTTGAAAAGAACATTAGAAATAGAGTCGTGGACACGCAGAATAGAAAAAGTTGGAACCCACAAGGGTTACAAGTTTCCACTTTCATGACAAAAACAAGAAATAAATCCGGCGTACAAGACGTGTAAAAAAAGAAAAAAAAGAAAAAAAAGAAAAAAGAAAGACATAGTTGAAAAGAACATTAGAAATAGAGTCGGTATCATTACATTGATCAATTGATTGATCATCCTCATCTGTGTGGTTGGCTTTACAGATGTTTGATGGGTATATTTTATATTATATATTTAACCTCATTCTTAGTATATTTTGGTTGTTATTTTGGAAGAATTTTGATGCTTTGAATTATATTTCCAATATAGGACTTTCGACTTCCTCTGGAGCAAAACATAATCAAATTGACGAATTTTGAAGTAATTTCAGTTGGAGAATGTTCGTGAGTCACTTAGTTTGATCGTATAGAAATTTCAGATTTTTATACCAAGCGGTTATTTTCTGGCAATAAAATAAAGGAGCAATGCGCATTGCTGGAATAGTGACGTTTTGGGATTTTATTGCATTTTTGGAGCCCAAGATGACCTCAAATGGGTTCGTGGCCTTTTGGAGAAGTGTTCAGAACGTTTTTATCTTTAAAACAAGCTATCTTGAGCTAGATTTGGAGGAGATTTGAGGCCAAAATGTTGCTGGGCAGATTGTAAGCAGATTCTCCTAATCCAATTTGGACTTTATGTCCTGTTATTATTTTATTTTATTTAGTTTCCTTGCAGGGATAGAAAAGCCGGACATTGGGTAGCTTGTTTGTAGGGGGTATTTAAGTTGGTTCTCACGGCAATTTTTAGGACTTCTTTTTGGCTTTTGAATGTGGCAGTGTGCAGAGCAATTGCTAGGGTTTTGGAGTTTTGCGACTTTAAGGTGTTTTCATTCTTTTCCTTCTCAATAATATTTTCCATGATTTCAGTTATGAATATGCATAACTAATTTTCTTTTGCTAGGGTGAAGCCTTGAACCTTAGCATGAACATGTAATTTTTATTTAATTGCTTATGATCAGTGGCGGATCCATAAATTTTTCAGGGGAGGTGCAATATTTAAAAGGCTAAAAACTAAAAAATAAAAATAGACAACTAATACTATGACTAATTACTAAGTCTATATGAATTAATATGAACAAAATCCATTTCAATTTTCATAATTAATATACCAAAATTCATATCAAATTATCAATTAATCTAACAAAAATCAATATTAATTAATCTAATCAAAATGCAAATTAAATTATTAATTAAACAAATAAATCAGAAAATAATAATAATAATAATAATAATGAAAGACATATTTTTTAAATAAATAAAAAATAGAAGGAAAAAACCCAGAAGAAAAAAAACAACAGAAAAAAAAAATACATTCGAAATCAAACTTGCAACTTGGTGGAGAGGGATGGGTGTGCTGCATTGAGTAAGAGCCTACTCCCCTTCAACGCCACGCCCAAGTCAGGCTTCTCTTTTTTGGTAATTAAAATCAAATTAAAGTCTTCTTTCAAGACTCTTCTGCGTGGAAGGTAAGGTTTCTTCTTAATCTTGCTTTTTCTTTTTCTTTTTCTTTTTTATTTTCAAATATTTGGCCTGGTCCAAAACGCATCGTTTTGCTTAGGATTATTTTGAGAAAAAGAGAGATGCGCGCAACGTGCACAGTAAAGAAGAGAAAAGCAAGGTTGCTCAGTCATTTTCTCAAACAGTTGGTGGGCAGCTGCAAAGGGGCAACATCTGCCGATTCCATAGCTCTTTCCGGCGAGGGAAGGTGCAGCTGCACCTCCTTGCGCCTTTGTTGGTCTGCCACTGCTTATGATTGATTGCATGCATACTTTAAATTATTAATCACTGTTTTAAACTATCTAATTGTCTTAATGCCTTATCACCATTAGGATCTTTAGAAAAGTAATTGGATGCAATTTTGGTTGGAAGTGTTGTGTAGATTCAGCTGCACCAAAATGGATTCAGCTGCATCCTCAACTTGTGATACTCGCAAGTACACGAGCCGTTCGGTAGTATAGCATATGTAAGTACGAGGTCGATTCCACAGGGATTTGTGATTTAATGATCCAATTCAATTTTCCTACACAAAACAAAAATGAAAACAAAAGAAACAAAACAAGAAGAAATAATGTACATTACAAGAAAAATAAATTACAACTAAGAAAACATTAAGGAAACTAAGAGAACTTTGAGGAAGAAAGGAAGTGTTTGAGAACTTTGAGGAGGGAGAAGAAAGTGTTTGAGAAGTGTTTGGGAGCTTTAGAAAAGGGAGAAGAAAGTATTTGAGAACTTGGAGAAGAGAAAGTTGTTTGGGAAGTGTTTGAGACATGGAGACTTTGGAGAATTTGAAAGAGAATAAAGAAGTGTTTGGAGAATTTAGAAGAAAGAAAATTTAGTAGAATGATCTTATTACAACAATTGAGAACTACAAAGGGAAACTAAGAGAATTTGAGGGAGAGAAGGGAAGGGAGCTCTAGAGAAGTATTTGAGAGCTCCCCCCTTGGGGTGTGTTTACAAGCTTAGAGAACTTCCCTATTTATAGGCCTAGGGGAAGTGAAAATCTGAATTATACAATAGAGTTCACTAACCACACTCACTTCACCAACTTACAACACTTAATTCACCTAACACACTATTGCATTTGAAAACAATTCTTCTTGTCATTAAGCTTAGTGTTGCATCATCCACTTCAACTTCAATTAATTCATTTGGCTGCTGCAAAAATCCACTCAAAAATAGGTATTGAATATGCTTCACCAAACTTTCCCACAATCAACAACACTTCATCATGCATATGTCATGCATGACAATGCATTGCAGCCAGCTTGTGGGCTCGTTTTGGGCTTGTGGCGCCATCCTGAAAAATCTGGAAAAATATTGATCTTGAAGCTCTTTGAATTATCTTTCCAATAATATGCAGCCCAACTCAAGGAAAAATCGGGAAGGCCTTCAAATGTGATTTTTGGCCCAGTAACGCAGATGCTGCCGAATTTGACCTTAAGTTGCCAAAACATGTATAACTTTCTTTAGAAGACTCGGAATCATGAACCGTAAAATTGTACAGAAAATAGACTTTCGTATCTTTCCAACGATGTATGGCTCATTATCTGGTTCTTCTTGAGTAAGTACAGTCTAATCCGTGAAGTTGACTGATCTGCAGACACCGTTTTGAGCTAATTTGTCTCCAAAATGCAATTAGTGAGTCTCAAGCTTATTACACTAAAAAAAACACAAAACTTATTAAAAGCACAAGTTTAACTCAAAAACATAACCAAATCATAAGTTAGAAGGGTACAAATTGATATGTAATTATGCACCGATCAAATACCCCCAAACCTAGATTTTGCTAGTCCTCGAGCAAAACAAAAGGAAAACAAGGATAAAAAACAAATAAGAAGTTAACTCGACCACTTTCGTAGGTAACTCGATTGCATTTAGCGTATGCAACAAGCCTTTAAACCTCTAGGCATCCCTAGTATGAGGAGTTGTGTCTCCTAAGGGTTTAACAGATTTGAATACCCACAAACGTTTTTCTAACTCTACAAAACAAAATGGTTAGAAAACTTATTCGAATTTGTTAGTCCTTTAAGCAAAATAACAAAAACAGAAATAAAAGCAAAAACAAAAATAAAAATAAAAACAAAACAAAAATAAGACTCAAAACAATCTTCCCAAACATTTCTGAAGAGAAATGACTCATGCACATTACTCAAAAGTTTTTAACAATAAAAGCTCAATTTTGGACATTATTCACAAAGTGGCAAAGTTCAAAACACAACATGCTCAAAGTGTGGTAGTGTGATAGCCAAATGCAACAAATTCCCCAATCTTAGTTTTCACACAATTTCAAAAATTATACAAAGCACAAGTTCAACTTCAAATCTCACCAAAGTTGTCCTCTCACAAATGAATCACTTGGAAGAGGGTTACAATGCAACACTCAGCTATAAACATGAGAATAGAGTTAACCCATAAGGGACTTAACTCGCAATAGAAAGATGAAGAACTTGCATTAATATGATCTCAAGAAGGAGGCCAAACACTTAAAAGTAGAAAAATGTATGTAATTCAACCACATGACATTTAAGATCAATTTAGGTCTTTAACATAGGTTGTAATGGGGCCAAGGGTGTAAGGTGAGTAAGAAATGAAAGGTATGGATAAAACAAAGTCCAAGGAACTCAAAATATAAGAGCATAAAACAATTGTTTACAAGACTTCGAATCATCACAATGAGAATTTATTTTTTTTACACGATCAAAACTCCTTATACCTTTATTTACAATGATTCATACTCCTTTATTGAACAACCACCAATTTATTTTGAAAGCCCAAAAATGGAATTTCAATCAACCACCACTTAATCACAACTTTTCTCTTTTCTTTCACCAATTGTGTGAATATATATATTTTTTGAAATGTAACACCTCTTCCCAAACCTAGTATGAAAAACACATCCCAATTAAAGCTCATAAGTTCCTTAGAAAGGTAAATATTTGTTCTTCAGGCTAAGGTGAGGAAATATAATTGGTTAAATGAAAGAAAAGGTTTACATGTAGGCTCAAAATGGTTAACAATGGAAAATCATGCTTAAGCATGCATAAGGTTAGCTTGAAAGGCACAAACGATCCAAAGAGGGCCTTAATATCATTTCTTTAAATATCATGAAGTCAAATTGCATAATAATAAATGACTTTTAAGTGTTCAACCAAATCAATGAATAATGAGATCAAACAACAACTTAGATGACAAGAAATTAAGAGTATGTGTATAACACTCATGAATTGAAGTACAAGGCTCAAAATCTCACTTTATATGGTTATATAAGTCTAATTTATGTTTGATACAATTCTTTAGAACATGCAAATCCTTTAATTGGAAAATTATGAAACAAATGGCAAGTGTAAAGAAGGTTTCAAACATATCATACTAGAACAATGCCAAATTTATTTATTAAAATTTTTTTTTCAATTTAAATTTTTACTCTTTTTTTTTTATATAAATTTTTTTTTTAATAAAATAAAATGAAATCCAATTTTCATTTAAGTCATGCAACATTTATCACAATCTCATCATATGTGTTCGGAAAGTGACTCAAAAACTCAAAATAAAAGAAAAACAAGCAATTAATTTTTTTAATTTTTTTTTATATATAATTTTTAAAAAAAAATTTAGGAAAAACCAAATTTATTTGCTAAACTTCAATACCCCCAAACCTAGAAATGAACATTGTCATCAATGTTTAAAATTTAGGTACAAGCAATGTCATAACAACGAATGAAAGGTATTAAAGCAAATAAAAATCACAAAACACACAAGAATTAAAATACAAAAATAATTACAAAATAAAAATTACAAAACAAACAATCAAATAAAAAAAAATAAAAAAATAAAACGAAACAGTAAAACACTCAAAATAATAAGCCCTAAACAGGAGTCGTACGCAAACTAAAACCCAAATTTTATTTATTTTTTTATTTTTTTTGGAAAGCCCAAAGCCCACAATGAAATTAACCCACCTTGAAACCCAAATAAGGTAAAAACCCGACCCAAAAATGAAATCCGAAGTCCACACATTTTTTATTGTTTTAATTTAATTTAATTTTTATTTTTAAGATGAAACGTGAATTGGAAGTGCAAAGGCGGGATTTCAGAAAAGAGAAAATGTGGTCCCTAATGTCGTCTCTTGGTTAGTCATGGGCAGACTGAGCGAGACACGCGACGCATAGAGGCGCGGTAAATCCACCAGCGAAAATTTCGAGCCCCATGGAAAGTAGAGACGACTTTGCTGAACGCGTCCGTTCAGAAAGAGACATATCGTGATAAATGAGTTGGGTATGGTTGGAAAGAGAGAAGGTTGTGGGACTCAAGGACTGCTAGAGATTCAGAAAATGCTAACGCTGCAATAGCTAGGGTTTGTCAAAGACTATGTCTATAAGAAGGAAAAAGAAGGGAAAACACACAAACTCAAAAACACAAAAGAGAAAAGAAGCAAGAAAAAGAAAAAAGTGAGAAATCAAATGGCGTCTTCCTACCCATTTTCGTTGGCAGAAATTTAGTAACTCCTAAAGATATACGTGTGTTTGGGACAAGGGATGACAACCGGGTCACGAGTGATGCCCTAGCACTGAGCGTGCAGAGTACAGCATGTGTTGCAAGTTTGGGTCATCGCCTACTTGCGAAGTCCCATGAGGTAGAGATTCTGAAAGGTCAGTTGGCGGCGGAGCGAAGTATGGTTGAAGAGTGTCAGACTGCTATAAAAAGCTTGAAAAGGGAGAGGGCAAGGATAGTGGAGGTGAATCGACACCAGCTAGAAGTATTACGGGACGAGAATAAAAACCTAACAAAGATGGTAGAGTTGTATTCTCGTGACATGAGAAAGCAGCTGGAGGACCTAAACCGACCGGGTAAACGCAAGCAAGCAGATCGTGAGAGTAGTTATGCTCAAGCTAAGATTGCGATCTTTGGGAGCTCAAGTGGTGAGCCCCAAGAGGCTGTGCGTGAAGCCCCGAAGAGGATACCCAGAGGGCCAAACTCAAAGCTCCAATGGTCGAGACACCGAGCAGTGTGAAGAAATGATTTCTACTAAACTATTGTTGTTTTTATTTTATTTTTTTGTTTTTTTTGTTTTTTTTGTTTTTTTGTTTCGGAAATAAAAGAGTAAGGTTGCAGAAAGAAAAAAGAAAAAGAAAACACACTTCCCAACTAAAATAAAACAAAGACGAAAAACGGAAAAGAAAACACATTTCCCTAACTAAAATAAGACAAAGGTGATAGCGGAAAGGGAAAGGTAAAAACACAAAAAAAATATAAAACACCAGAAAAACACGGAAAAAAGAAAAGTAAAGTGAAAGTAAAAGTGCTCTCCCTTGAAGCGATTAGGTCAAGCATGCCCGGGAAATCCGAAATGGTGTTGGCTCTCTCTCATTAGCATATTTCTATTTAAACCACATCTCTGCAAGCGGATGATACCCAGCATTTCTTCCTGCAAACTCAAGGAAAAACATCAAAAAATTCAGAAGCAAAACAAATGGCATCCTCATGCACTCACCTTGATGATCTCAACCTTGAGCTCTCACTTTCACCACCGAATGCCCAGATAAGGGCTAATCCAACTCTTGTCTTCCCAAACTCCACATATCATCATGGTACAGCCTCAAACTTTGCTGAGGCAATACCGAACTTTTCTGAGGCAATACCGAACAGGTCAGTGCTGCCTGGGAACATTGATTGGCAGTAAACTCACTCCGGCAGATCATCTGCATGTGGCACGTAGGTCTGAAAAGATGGCGGTGGATGAGTCCCATGATTTAACTGTGCTCCATGCGGTCTCGGCTACCAATTTTGGCATGCGATTACTGGCGAGGACACGGAAGTGCACAACTCTGAGTGACGAGGTGGCTGCCTTGAAGGCTATGGTGGCGGACTCCAGAAGCGGCTCTACAGTGCCAATCAGCATGTGGAAGCATTGCAGAAAAAGAATGAGGACCATGTAGAGCTGCTGCAGATTCTACAAGTGCGAGAAAATAGAGGCATGCCATGAAGATGAAGATGAAGATGATGAAGATGTTGTTTTTATTTTTAATTTACTTGAATGTTGTTGTTTGTTTGTTTTTTTTTTTTGGCAGTGAAATAAAAATGTGTTTTTAACACTAACTAACCACACCACGTAAATAAATACATAAATTAACTTAACAAAACAAAACAAAAACAAAGACTATACAGAAAAAAAAAACAAACAAACAAAATAAAACTTGATTTAAAAACACACGAATATACAAGCAACTCACGGATGACCAGTTAAGGGCCTCAGAAAAACACAGCCAGGGGATCCGGGAAGGTTGGAGGGGTCACAATGGTCCCTCTTAAAACCCAAACTTGTTAGACACCGAAGGTGTCGCCTAAAGAACTCCTAGACACTGTATTGACGGAAGTGCTTACCTGGAGTTACCATAAGTCAGCTTATGAAAAATCTTTTTAAAATTTGTTTAAAATTTTTTTTTTATAAAAAAGAAACATATATTTAAAATAATAACAAGTAAAGAGAAATGATTGAAATGCTCCCCCTTGAAGCGATTAGGTTCGAGCATGGATGCACTTGGAGGTCGCGACTTCTCCTCCTGCTCCACACTTCCCATTCTTATGATTGAGGTTGCCATCTCTCTCCATTTTTATTGAGCTATTTAAATTGCTAGAACAAGCACAAACAAAAACTTGAAACGGAATTAAAAAGATTATGAAATAAATAAATAAAAACTAAAAAAGAAAAAGGAAAAATCAACACTTCCATGCTTCAAAGTAACAAGCAACAAAGTAAATCAAACTAGCTTATGGAGTTCGTTCTTTCTCAAATATGATTATCCATATGGTGTGTGGTTTTAATCAAGTATTCAGAAAAAGTATTTAGCTATGGTGTTTAGTCTAAACACAAATTCCGAACCCATTAAGAACAAGAAGAACAATAAAGAACCAAGTAGAATTTAAACATGGTGTTTGTCTTCAATATCTACCCATTCATTCACTAATCAGTCCAAGAGTCATATGGTGTTTATGTAAACTTGAACAAGATATTTAATTAAGAACAAGTGAATGAAAACCATAAACAAGAAATAATCGACATGCTACTTGAACCTTTTTTTTTTTTTTTGTGTAAGCTGGGACTCAAACCCAGTTCTCTTGCTTGTCAGGCAATTGTCCTTGTCCGTTGGACTACAAACACAACTTGTCAATTAACGTCATTAACTTTAAAACATGAAACTGTCTAGTTATATACAAAAAATAAAAAATAAAGAAAAAGTATGAAAACCAAATAGAGTCAAACAATGTTACCGATCCCGGCAACGGCGCCAAAAACTTGTTGCGTAGATTCAGCTGCACCAAAATGGATTCAGCTGCATCCTCAACTTGTGATACTCGCAAGTGCACGAGCCGTTCGGTAGTATAGCATATGTAAGTGCGAGGTCGATTCCACAGGGATTGGTGATTTAATGATCCAATTCAATTTTCCTACACAAAACAAAAATGAAAACAAAAGAAACAAATCAAGAAGAAAGAATGTACATTACAAGAAAAATAAATTACAACTAAGAAAACATTAAGGAAACTAAGAGAACTTTGAGGAAGAAAGGAAGTGTTTGAGAACTTTGAGGAGGGAGAAGAAAGTGTTTGAGAAGTGTTTGGGAGCTTTAGAAAAGGGAGAAGAAAGTATTTGAGAACTTGGAGAAGAGAAAGTTGTTTGGGAAGTGTTTGAGACATGGAGACTTTGGAGAATTTGAAAGAGAATAAAGAAGTGTTTGGAGAATTTAGAAGAAAGAAAATTTAGTAGAATGATCTTATTACAACAATTGAGAACTACAAAGGGAAACTAAGAGAATTTGAGGGAGAGAAGGGAAGGGAGCTCTAGAGAAGTGTTTGAGAGCTCCCCCCCCCCCCCCCTTGGGGTGTGTTTACAAGCTTAGAGAACTTCCCTATTTATAGGCCTAGGGGAAGTGAAAATCAGAATTATACAATAGAGTTCACTAACCACACTCACTTCACCAACTTACAACACTTAATTCACCTAACACACTATTGCATTTGACAACAATTCTTCTTGTCATTAAGCTTAGTGTTGCATCATCCACTTCAACTTCAATTAATTCATTTGGCTGCTGCAAAAATCCACTCAAAAATAGGTATTGAATATGCTTCACCAAACTTTCCCACAATCAACAACACTTCATCATGCATATGTCATGCATGACAATGCATTGCAGCCAGCTTGTGGGCTCGTTTTGGGCTTGTGGTTCCATCCTGAAAAATCTGAACAAATATGGATCTTGAAGCTCTTTGAATTATCTTTCCAAGCATATGCAGCCCAACTCAAGGAAAAATAGGGAAGGCCTTCAAATGTGATTTTTGGCCCAGGAACGCAGATGCTGCCGAATTTGACCTTAAGTTGCCAAAACATGTATAACTTTCTCTAGAAGACTCGGAATTATGAACCGTAAAATTGTACAGAAAATAGACTTCCGTATATTTCCAACGATATATGGCTCATTATCTGGTTTTTCTTGAGTAAGTACAGTCTAATCCATGAAGTTGACTGATCTGCTGACACCGTTTTGAGCTAATTTGTCTCCAAAATGCAATTAGTGAGTCTCAAGCTTATTACACTGTAACAAACACAAAACTTATTAAAAGCACAAGTTTAACTCAAAAACATAACCAAATCATAAGTTAGAAGGGTACAAATTGATATGTAATTATGCACTGATTCAGGAAGGTTCCCTGAAATTGACGCTAGCTTCTTGTGATTTATAATTGTAATTTTCACTTAAGATGAACACCATGTCTTAAGGGTTGCATGGTTTTTCAAAGGGTTTTCACAAAACTTAATGAGTCTTTCATGTTCAAATTTGATCCGAACGTCCGGACGGGTTGCATGTTGGATATACATTCTATGTTGGAGGTTCCAAGTAGAATATAAATTAGGAAAACCTAACCTTCAAAGCATGCACAAGTTAACAACATGCAATCACATAGTAGGCCTCCGGCCTTCAGATAATTCGAAACATAACCAACAATGTTCTTTGGTCAATTAATACATAAACTATACCATTTATGATCTCAAACAATTATACGATTACCCCCAAAATCATTAAACCGAATTCAAATCCATTAACCACATCAAAAATCTGATCACACATTCAGAATCGATCAAACCTTTTAAACTCAATAATATTTCGCGGCTGCACCTAGATGAGACCCCAGGCTGCCTACGTACCCTTGGACAAGAGATCAAGCCACACGTAGTTCTTGTCTCAACGGTCCCAACTCTAATAATGTACAATTATTTAAAACAAAACCAACGATACATTTCAGATTTAACACAACTCTAATTCCGACAAAAATACAATGAACACATTCTCAATCTCTTTCTTTATATCAATTCAAACCCCACGACCATACCCTATCCAAGGCGTATGTACAATGAAACATTATCAAATTATTCATTTATAACAGTTCAATCCCGCAACCATACCCTATCCAAGGCGTATGGTGCCAAACAACACTTCCCAAATCCAAGGCTTATACTTTCATACATATACAGGGTCCTCACAAAGGACAATCTCACGAATCTCAATCCCGAAATCAAAACCACATATACCAATGTGTAACATATGTGCCTATAAATGAGTATATACATGTATATATATAATGACACACACCTCTCACCATCATCATGTACCAGGGGAAAACAATCCAACCGGGGATTGTTGACTAGCTCACAAGTATCCGGCCTCAAACGCCCATGTGGCTAGGGACGAGCCGTCCAACTGGGGGACTAACTCTCAACCAGCACGTACGAACGAAAAATCAAGACCCGTACGCCTGAAAACAGCCCTACGCGCGCAGACTACCCAATTAAGGGTCTAGGCAACACCCCGTTAAGGTATGCCCCGAGTTCCGTCATATCCAAACCATATTCACTATGTCCATGTATCAATATCCAAGGGGAGGTACATATGATGATGCACATCATGTACCTGGGGAAACAATCCAACAGGGGATTGTTGACTAGCTCACAATTATCAGCCCTCAAACGGACTATGTGGCTAGGGACGAGCCGTCCAACTGGGGGACTAACTCTCAGCGTCAGCACGTACGGACGAAGAATCAAGACCCGTACGCCTGAAAACAGCCATACGCGCGCAGACTACCCAATTAAGGGTCTACAGCGACACCCCGTTAAGGTATGCACCGGGTTCCGTCATACCCATATATCCATTTCCACGTATCTCATGTCCATATCCACTGTTTCCAAGTATCATCATCCAAGGGGGAGGTACGTATGATGGTGGAGTTCGTAATCCCTTATATAAATATTATAAAAACAACACTCCCTTACTTAATTCTATTTTCCCACAATATTTATTTATAGAATAGACAATAAAACTCTCAAACATACTCTATATCCAGAGAGGTACCTAAGGTAGTGCTAATAGCACTCAAACTAACATTCTAATCTCACAGATATCACAAATACTTTACAAAATAATAATTTCAACTATTAAATATAAAGTGCATTTCAATAAACCATTTAATTCATATGCATAACATTTCCATCTCAAAACCATGCCATTTATTTGAAAGCAATGCCCATTCTCTTCCTAATAATCATAACCGAGTCCCAAGACTTACTTTCACAACCCTACAAATCGAGTATCCCATAATTATTCATTTCATAATTTCAATTATCAAATAATATCCAAGAATCACATTAGATATTATAAACAAGCTCATACTCCCAATATAATCCAAAAAAAACTCAAATAACAATTAAGACTCGTTTACAAGGTCATCCTAATACTTTTCGAAGTGTGAAACTACCTCGGAAGACTCACGGTCAACCGAGGGTCAAACTTTCCAAATTTGGTCAACCGGGCCCATGGGCCCCACGACCTCCGTTTTACGATCCGAACATCCCTAAGGGTTCCACAAGGTTTAATAAACCTATCCTTCAAGTTTGGTCCGAATTTGGACGGTCGGATCACTCACGATTTTGACGGTTATTGTAAAAATACAAACTTTAACTTATTGAATTGGAACATCCGGTGCTCCGATTCACGATCCGTGAAATCATACACAATCCTAGGAATGCATAGATTAACATATATTAAATTGGAAGCGATCCAACGGTTCTAACATATCGAACCCGGAAATCACACAATATGTAAAATCCGTTCGGGGTTCAAACGTTATCCAAATTGAGATCCGTAAAATCCTACGCGCTCGTGACAACCAGGGGATCGCATTGGGACGAAATGCCTCTCTGCTACACTGCCCACGCGCGCGCCACACGAGCCGGCAGCGCGTGGGTATCCAAAGCGATAGCCACTGGCCGGAAAAACTTAGAATCTTGGCTCCAAACTCCTATCCTAGGTAAAACACCTAATTTGGAGTCACTTTTGTTCTTGGGCTATGGCCAAAAAGTGGCCGGAAGTGGCCGGAATCGGAAGGCGAAATTGGCAGATTTTCTATCGCTTAATTGACTTCCAAAACTCAGAAATTTCTCAAACCTAACACAACCAGCAGCTAGAGCATGAAAAATAGTCTAAAATCCATACCTCACTCGTCAGATTCGGTGGAGAATTGAAGGATAACAAGCGACCCAAAGTTGACAAAAATATGCCCAAAACCACTTGTTTCGTGGCTGTTTTCGCGACCAAGAAGGCAGATGGAGAGCGATGGGCTGAAACTGGAAGAGGGTGGTTCGTTTGGGACTGACCTCGCCTGAAACGGAGATCGGAGCTGGGAGAAATCGCGATTGGAAGTCGACTGGTCGAAGCTGCTCGCAAGGAAGAAATCTGGGTTTTAAAACTGAATTTTCGAAATATTTACGGTTATGCCACTGAACTTATTTTGATCGTAACTTCCTCGTTACAACTCCGATTTGAGCCCACTACATGTCTACAGACTCGTTTCAATGTGCTCTACGCACCGGTACCATTGAAATTCCCAAATTATTTCCTGAACTTAAAATGACCTTTTTGACCCTTTTTATAATATTAAATAATATTTTAAATTTCTCAAAAACCTTAATTAATTTAAATCATTTTATTTTAATTGTTTATTTCAATTTATTTCCTCTTAATTCAATTATTTTACTTCTTTTTAGGACCGGGATGTTACATTGATTGAAGATGTGATAAAGGCCTAATTTCTTATTTACAATTGATGACGTTTTTTGAATTTTGATTAGATATTTAACTATTTAAGTATGTTTTTATTGGAATTTTTGTCAGGTCAACATCGATATGTTAAGAGATCAAAACTCTTCGATATTTTTTTAAAGAGAAACAGTGATGAATCATCAATTATGTCCCCTACCCCCCATGTATTTTTTTTTTTTGTTATCAATAAAATTCATTCGTGTCGTCGAGTTTTCTATAGGTTTGTACGTAAGGTAAATTTAGCCCATGCCATTTTGAAATCATGGGTCCGTCCATGCCTATAATCACTCCCAAACAAGCCCTTAATCTCTTATTTTGGTTTTGGAGGTCTTATTTGAAATAGGAAAAAGGCGTACAACACCATTACAAACAAACAGAAATCCTTATCATAGTAGTTTTGGATACGTCATTAGAAAATATTGAACCAACATCGTTACATTCTCTTAGACCGTCTCCAACCCAGGAGGTGGAAACCCAAATTATAGGTTTTGAGTCCAAAAAACTTCTCCAACCCATGTATTTTGGGAGGTGGAAATTTGAGAAATCTCAAATCTTGGGTGGAATTCCACCCTAAGTATTGCCTGGACTTATAATTTTTGTGGGCCCAAACTCTGCCCAAAAGCAAGCCTCAAAACAACGCACGTGCTGGTGCAAATTGAGTGGGGCCCGTTTGCAGGAGAAGTCTGCCTCTTCCTTTAAATGTTGGCCGCATGTTGTGTTTAATTCAAATACCCGTTGAGATCCAATGGCTACATTTAATATGCTTTTGTAATTTGTTTTTTTAAAATATGTAAGCTTAATCTAACAGCCTAGATTGTCCAAGATTGATTTTAACGAAGAAAAAAAAAAAATCCAATGACCCAAATTAAATCCAATAGTCAAAATTATATTATTTATTAATCTACATGAGATTCAACTTTAAAACTCATTCAAAATTCCATAAATACATACCCATTTATTAAATAATCCACTAAAATCAAATTTTAAGTGAAATTATAATTTTTTTAGGTTAAAATGTTTAGAAAAATAAATTATGAAGCTATAAACAAAAATCAACTTAAGAAAAATTAACCACAATAGAAAAATAGAGTTCAACTATTCTTAAACAATTTAATAAAGGTACGGACTCAAAGTTTGAGTCTACAAGGTTAGAGGGTGGAAATTTGAGTTTAGCCCCAACATGGTTGGAGATGGCCTTATGGACCTTTGTTTTTAGGGATTTTTGTAGAAATGCCTCAGTTTCAATTTGTCATCTTAAAGAAAAATTTAAGAGAAATGCCTCAGTTTTAGGGACCTTTGTTATTTGACTTTAACATCATCCAATTTTCCATCCATTTTTAAGGATATTTTGGTCTTTCCATTTTCAAGGGTATTTTAAAAATGAAAAAATCATTATAAAAAAATTGTATATCTTTTAAACAAGAAAGGGGTTGGATTTTGAGTGGGAAGCTTAAGTAGTTTTAACTAATGTATCTGAAAATTTCAGACATGCTCATGAACACTATAAAAAAATTTATACATGCTTAGAGAGAGATAGAGACAGAGGTAGAGATAGAGAGAAGAGGGGGGAAGGGGGAGGGGTCTTGTGCGTTGTGTTTTGGGGGTGAGTGGGGTTGGGGTGGGGGAGAAAGGAGGAGAGAGAGGTCTCTTTTTTTTCTTCTTTTTTTCCCTGAAAATAGAAATACTAAAATACCCTTAAAAATGGATGGAAAATTGGATGGTGTTAGTTAGATAACAAATCATGAATTTTGAAAAATTAAGGTGACATTTCTCTTAAATTTTTCTTTAAGGTGACAAATTGACACAGATGTATAAGTTCACGTGACATTTCTACAAAAATCCCTTGCTTTTATTTTATTTCCTAACCCTCCTCATGTCATTGAGAATTATGGCTAGCTTCCATAGGGACCATAGTATATTTGTTTTTTGAGAAAAAGAATTTCATTCATATAACTGAGGTAGCCTACATAGAGCGACACGAAACAGTGGCCTCGTTAAAACCTTCCTGAGGGACAAACCTCGGGGTAGGAAAGAGTACCACACATATTAACAAGAGAGTATGAATCATAATACATGACAAGTAAATATATATTTTTGAATGGAATGACCACATCAAATTATTCTTACATATAAGTAGCTATTAATTTGAAGTTTCAGAGTCGAATCTGAGTCAAGTTTGCTCTCGCCTCAATCACATGGTGGTCATTGGATTCCAAGTATGCTTTGTAAGTCATTTGACGATAAGAGGGTGGGTTGTGGTCGTCCACAAACTCTGGTTCAGGCTTCACAGTTACGTCCAACGATGGCCCAAAAAAGAAGGGTAAACTCATCCTTTCCACTTCGCTGTTTAAGGCCACCCGATGCAACAAGCTCTTGTATTTTCCATTGGTAAGAATCTGCCATGCATCATGTATATAACCCAAAAAGTTCTCAGACCAATTAACTCAGAAGAAAATATATCACAAACGTTTTAATAAATAAAACTAATATATAGTAGCTATGGTTAAGGCAATAATGGAAATTGTTTCATGATCCAATCGATCTTTTCATATGAGATGAGGCTAGTGATATTACAAATCGTACACATCTCATGTGTCAAGAACATTTTTTCTTATGAATTGAGAAGGGGCAAGTCGAACTTGTAACCTATTCTAACATTGAAAAATAAAGTACCACAAAGCGGGGCGATAGTTGATCATTTGTTGAGTTGAGAATATAAAACCTACAAGTTGAATATTTAAAACTGTACATTATAATAAAAATATGATTAGCTTCTCAAAACTCAAAGCCAATTGACTGTGTTTAGCCAAATCCAATCATACATGATTAATTTTCATGGAGAGTAATTAAAAATTTGAGAATCTTAAACGCACCTCTATATGGTCGGCAACAATGACAAAAATGGAACTAGGAGGAAAATCTGCATTGAGCCACTTCTTCTGATGTTCTATCTGAAGCCCCCCACCGACATTTTGTGCAAGGAGGACAAGTAAACCAGGGTCTCGATGGGGGAATTGGCCAATCTGATTCTTATCGTCTGAGGACTGCGACAGTGCTGGATAGTAATTTGGTCCAAAAACACTGTAGCCCGATTCCAGCTTCATTTTGTTTTCTATGTAGCATTCTTCAAGCCCTAGAGACTTTGAAATCCCTCTAAGTAATTGCATTCCCATCTCTCGCATTCTCTCACAATACTCTGTTAAAACCCTGCCAACATTGTAATAAGTAAGAAACAGGTTTACATGGAATCGGCAGGCTTTGTTGGGCAATGGAAGGTGGGATGTGCCCTCATGTGGAGAAGCTCTCTTTGGGTTCTGCCGCCCCACCTGAATCTGATCCTGTCCGTCGGATCATTCGTATCATACCTTCGCTTCTCCTCATCACTTTGATTAAAAAAATTGGAAAGCCAATTCATAACACTCCCAATCAGGCTATCTGGGATCCCATGATTTGTCACCTACAAAATCATCAAGGCCACTCAAACATCAGAAAGAGATATTAAACATTCCAAATGGCTAATCTGACTCATTCTTCCAATGCAATATATATTCGTTTTTATCAAGAAACACCTAGGGCTTTTTAGCTAAATGGCGTCCGCATGGTATTAATGTGCGGACGCTCGAATGAGAAGAACTGCTATATAGATTTTCTCCTATTCCAGAACACTAAAATAACAACCATTTAATTGAGTGGTTTCTATTAAATGGTTTCATATTCAAGTGATTTTTTTCAAAGATAATATTTGAGAGACCACCTAAAAAATAGATAGTTCGAATCATTAAAATACAGTGTGAAGTGGGCTTTACAAAGGTGTCTCTCGTATTTGAGGGATTCATTAATTGAATATCTCTGTATACATTTCCATTATATTGAGAGATCACTCAAATAATTTTATTTGAGCGATACCAAAAGGAGTCCAATATGAATTTTGCACCAATTATATATCAAACTGTCTATTTTGAAGTCATCATACAAAGGTCATTCTTGCAATAATAATAATAAATAAATAAATAATGGATAAATTGAAAATCATTAAGATATCTATTTGTGACCAACATGGTATTTTAATAAAACACTAAAATAATAACAATTTAATTAAATGATTAAATGACTTTGGATTGACGTGATATTTTTTAGATGTAATATTTGGTGGAATACCTAAAATATAAACGGTTCCAATAGTTGAAAAAAATGTGGAGTGGGCACTAAAATGGTGCCCCATAAATACTTATTCAAGAGATTCATCAATTGAAGCTCTCTATATATTAGTCATATTCTATTGAGAGATCCCTAAAAAAATTTATTTGAAGGATACATTGTGTGGTCCACTACGAATTTTACTTCAACAATAATATCCAAACCGTCTATTTTTTAAGTCATCATTCAGTTATCATCCATGCAAAAAATTTAGATAAATTGAAAATCATTAAGACCTCTAGTTTTGATAAAAAAAAATATATATGAACATGGTGTTTCAAGAAATAGACAGTTTTCGATCATTGAAATACAATGCATAATGTGCGCTACAAAAATGTCCCTTAATATACTTATTTGAGAGTTCCTCCAATTGAAGCTATGTGTGTGCGCACGCATATACATATAGTTTGTGTATGTAATAAGTGTATAACTTGAGGCATCATGTTATCAGTTAATATGGTAAAAACGTGATTAGTTGGCAATTTAAGTGGAGTGAAAATAGAGACAAATGGAATGAGAGAGAAGTGGATACTGTGAAGAAGCCATAGTTGAGGCAAGCTTGATTGAGGTCATTGATAGCTTGAGACCTTTTGAGACAATCATTGGAGATGAGCATGGAGTAGTCGATGATTGGATTTGGAACATGACATGATTCATGGTCACGTCCTGAAAAGCAGTTTATGCTGCCATTGGTACTTGAAACACTTTTTGATGACTTAAAACAAGGGTTTTGACTTTGAGTAAGCAGTAGTGGAGTTGCTTGAGTTCCAGACATTATGTGCGTAGTGAGAAAAAGAGAGAGGATTCAATGAGAGGGGCTAGCTGAGACTAAATGAGACTGAGAGCTTGAGGACTCACATGCATGCAAAAACCAGAATCCCAAGTGACCATATTTATAGCAAAAAAGAATTGTAAAATAATTACGGGACCACTTTTGTTTCCGGGACCACATAAAACGTGAGCGCAAAGCATGTCACATCCCAACATGATTCACACCTTAAACCTTCAAAGCATTTGGAAGACATTATTACTTCATAATTAACTATATAATACCCCATATGCATGCATTGTAACAATAGCCAATCAATGAGAGCCTTCATTTATTTGATTGCAGCAGTTAGCACGTAATTTACCGGGGTGTCATTCAACGAATGAGACAGAAAGAGACTTTTTTTTTTGGTCGTAAACAGAAAGAGACTTGTGGACACGCAGAATGGAAAAAGCTGGAGGGTTGAAAGTTTCCACTTACATGACAAAAACAAGAAAAAAAATCCCGTCGTGCAACACGTGTAAAAAAAGAAAAAGAAAAAAGATCGTTTAAAAGAACGGATTCGGATCCTCTGCGTTTATCATCCCCGCATTTATTCATTTGCCTAATCTTGATCATTATAATAATCCAATGATTTAGAATATGACAAGTCAGTTACATCATAAAGTTTAGTTTTATTATTTTTTATTTTTCTAAATAGACGTTA
>CM031924.1:19646616-19833871 GCA_018703695.1 Prunus fruticosa | reverse complement strand
CGCTCGACGGACACCGCGACTCTTTGTCGTGTCCTCATCTGGACAGCTTTGATGTATATATATTATTGTTTGGCTTATTATCAAAAGGTTACCTAAGGTTTGAAACTATCAGATTCCATCCTTAATGTTTTTTTGTGTCACTATGGTTAACCAAGGTTAGTATGTGTGATCACAAATGGTCCTTGCCCTTAGGTTCCAAAAAACTTTGTTAGTTCGCTGACGTGGCATATATACATATCACAAAACATCCCTTTAAGGTTAACACATCTATCACAAATGGTCCCTGCAAATTTTTTAAATTTTTTAATTTAAAATTCATAAAATTTTGTTTTTGTTTTTTATAATATTTAAAAATATATATTGTATTTTAAATACATATGATACTATATTTTTGAAGATGAGAGCTTCACATATATGCCACACCAACAAACTAATGAAGTTTTTTTTAAAAAATAATCTAAAATTCAAAAAAATTAAAAATGAAAAAACCATTTATATAAGGATTTTAACCTTGAGGACCATTTATAAACCCTAAACCCTTGATTTTTTTCATTTTTAAATTTTATGAATTTTAAATTAATTTTTAAAAACTCCATTAGTTTGTTGATGTGACATATATGTGGAGCCCACATCTAAAATAATATAGTGTCATGTGTATTTAAAATACAATGTATATTTTAAAATAATTTAAAATTCATAAGATTTAAAAAAGAAAACCAAAATTTTATGAATTTTAAATGAAAAAAATTAAAAAAATTTGCAAGGACCATTTGTGATAGATGTGTAAACCTCAGGGATGTTTTGTGATATATATATATATATATGCCACATTAGCAAACTAACGGAGTTTTGAATGAACCTAACGGGGGACCATTTGTGATTACACATACTAACCTTGAGGACCACCAATGACACAAAAAAACATTAAGGATGCAATCTAATAATTTCCTAAACCTTAGGGACCTTTTGTGATAATAAGCCTTATTGTTTTATACGATATCACTTTCTTTTTTCCATTTTTAATTCATCTGATTTGACCGGAAAAAAAAAAATCATCTAATTCTCTGCAACAACTAAAAAGCCATTGTTTTCCTTTTATTTTTTTGGTTGGTCGAATTTGTCAATAGACTTTATAGCCCTTAATGTTGAATTGGTTTATAGCCCTTAATGTTGAATTCGTTCTCACTGGCACATAAGTATAAAATAATAAACGGGTTAATTATTTTATTAGTCCCTGAACTTAGATCCGATTTGCATTTGAGTACCTCGATTTCCAAAATGGTTCCTGTGGTCCTTTAACTTCACTTTCGTTAGGACAAATGGTCTTGTCGTCAATTTTGTTAACTTTTTCTGCTAAATAGGGGCAAAATGGTATTTTTATATTAAAACAAAAAAAATGAATACAAAATTATATCTTTCAAATAACAATAAAATCAAATCAAATAAAAAACCAACCAAAAAAAAAGAAAAATTAAGTTTGGGGGGAGTAGAAATCGAAATAGAGGGGGGGGGGGGAGAGTTTAATTTTAATTTTTTATTCATATTTTAATCAATTTTTATACAAAAATACTATTTTGTCCCTGCATTTAACAGAAAAGTTAACAAAATTGACGAGAGGACCATTTGTCATAACGAAAGTGAAGTTAAAGGACCACAGGAACCATTTTGGAAATCGAGGTACTCAAATGCAAATTCAAGTCTAAGTTCAAGGACTAATAAAATGATTAACCCAATAATAAACAAGTAGTTCTCGTTCAATTGCAAATATGATATGAGTGTTTTAGGCAATTCATTCCAAGCTGTGTTGTTCAACAAGTAGTGATAGGACCCAACCCAAATTCTGGAATCTAGCTGAACCCCTGACGTGTCCGACACCTGGCAAGTGTTGAGCACTTTTGACCGAAATGCCCTTCTAAGTTTCCCCAAAATTCTTTTCTCAAGTTTGACTCTTGCCGAAAATTCGGCAAAGTCTCCCCTGGAATTCGCTCGTTTCCCAAAATTTTTACCTGGATAAGACATGATTTTTATACTCCCAACATTTAGTATGCACAATAATACCATACAAGCAACCAAACATCAAAGCTTTATGGCCTCAGGCCTCTCAAAGTCAAATAAAATATTTTGCCAACAGAAACTTATCCACACCTTTGAAACAACATGAATACGTTAATAGATTTCAAAATAATTTAACTGAACAGCTTTTCAATCACTTTATCTCGCGGCTGCACCTGGTAACTCTAGGTTGCCTACGTACCCTTAACAAGGGATCAAGTCACACGTAGTTCTTTTACTTTTTACATTGCACTTGTATATCTATGTCAACTGTTAATTTTCAATGTAAATGCAAATCAGTCCAAGTTCTCATGTTGGGAATATACTCAATAATATTCATAAACTCTAAAGCGATACTTTTCAACTTTCCCAATTCTCAAAACAGTTCAAACTCATAATGTAAGTAGGCCACTCATGAACTTCTTTTAACTCATAAATCGATTTATATATGCTTGCGTATTTTATTTTATATGTACATATATGTAACTCAAACAAGCTCTAAAGGCACTTTTAACGTTTCCTTTGAAACTCATATAAGACTCGTATACAAATATATATATATATATAATTAATTTATTAAGATAAATAGGAAAACGAGAAATTTCTTAAATAGTATTGAACACGTGAAAACTTAATGTCAATATCAATAATTTAGATAAAATATGTTTCCCTCCTTTACATGTAAATATAAACTCATCACTTAAGAAAATAATTATGAATTGTATCAAATCCTTAAAACTTAGAAAACACTATGCTCTCCACCTAGGCGTACCCCCATTTATATTTCGTCAATTCCTTTAATATGTAGTCAATTCCAATAAGAATCCATCAATTCCAATACCCTGTCAGTTACATCCTCACAGGCCTCAGAAACACAAAGTCACCCGAGTCGCATTCCTTGCAGGGCTCAGGGGACCCTTAGTCAACCTGAGCTACATTCATCGCAGAACTCGGGGGACATGTAGTCAGCCTGAGAATGCACATCCTCGCACCACACGATTCATGCGTCCCCGAAACTCGTGGGGCAATGTCATAAATGACAAATCCGTTTCAGAGGCAACTTGGGTCCTGAGGTGGGTTTGAAAACTATATTCTGAAACTTATCCTGAAAGTCCTCTTATTTTACAAACCATACTTAAATTCTTTTCTCAACTTCCCAAAAATAAGTTCTCAACTGACTTGAAATTTACACTACATAATGTTGAGAACTAGTATTCATAATTTTGCATCTTCCCCTACCTGAGTATATATATATATATATATATATATATATATATATATATATTAAATATAGATATGCACTTATATACTTAATTAACTTATTATTCACGTCGAAATCTAATTAACAAACCATTTTATCTTAATAGTAATAGATAACTAAATAAATAAATATATAAATAAATAAATCAATCAATCAATAAATAAACAACCACAACCCCTAGAGATTTCACCATTTCCAATAATGCATAATCTTCAAATATCGGAAATAACATTTAGTAATACTATGAAGTACTATAATATAATCTCAAACATCAAAGTAATAGAAATATTAATAATTAGCAATTTATATATATAAATATATTCATATATATTTTCATTCCATATTCATATAAACCCATAATGGGTTTCATAGTAATTTAATCAAGGAAAAGTAATAACCTTTAAAGGAAATCCCATATCGAATCAATTTCAACTCTAAACCCATTACACAAGGAATTCCATACGATAACATAAAGATAAATCCCAAAATCCCTCCAATATCAACATAGCTTCGCTAACAGTTAAGACTCGTTAATAAGGTCGTTCTAATACTTCTCAAAAGGAGAAGCTACTTCGGAAGACTCATGGTCAACCTAGGGGTCAAATTATCCAAACTTGATCAACCGGGGCAGCGGGGCCCACAACCTCTATCACCAATTCGGGAGTTCCTATAGGTTCAACACACTTTTCTAAACCTATCCTGCAAGTTTGGCCCAAACCGAAAATTCGAATCGCTCACGATCGTACGATTGAATGGTTATCGTAAAATGCAAACTTTAACTTATTGAATCAGAACATCCGGGGGCTCCGATTCACGATCCGCGAAATCCTACACGATCCTAGGAACGCCTAGATCAATTTTAAATTGGAGTCGATCCAACGGCCCGAACATATCGAACCCGGATAACGCCTAATATGCGATATTCGATCGACGATTCAATGATATCCAAATTCATATCCGAGCATACCTCGTGCTCTGGACGACATTAGGAGTAATTTTAGGACCCTAAGACCGGCCAAAAATGGCCCAAGCGCCGGCAGCGTGTGGGTGTCCAAAGCGATTCCGGCGGTCGGAAAATCTCCAAACCCCTGGTCAAGACTTATACCTACATGATCACCATATAGAGTGGAGCAACTTTTGTTCTTGGACCTATCCCAAAAAGTTGACGGAAGTGGCCGGAATTGGAGGCCTAAAACCAGTAGATTTTCAATCACTTATTTAACTACCAAAAAGCATAAATTTATCCTAATTAACACAACCAGCAGCTAGATAATGTCGAGAGGATAGAGAAGCATACCTAATTCGAAAGATTTGGTGGCCGGAAGTGAGAGAACGAGCTCTCGAAAGATTTCAAAAAAAACGTGGAACCGGCCTGTTTCGCGGTTGTTTCCGGTGATGGCAGCGACGGATCGAGGCTAAAGAAGGGCGGGGCTGGTAGAGGAAAGTGAGGTGGTTCGTTTGGGACTAGTGCCGCCAAGAACGGCAGCGTGTGGTGGCGGCGGTGGTGGAGGAGAGAAGTTGCTGCCTTGAGAGGGGTGTCTGTTTTTTGCCCAGCCAAAAGTATGGGTGAGATTGTGAGGGAGAGAATAAAAATTTGGAATTTTTTTTAAAACTAAACTTCCAAATATTTACGGTTGTACCACTGCACTTCCATTGATCGTAACTTTTCGTTACCACTCTGAATTGGGCCCACTACGTGTCTACGGACTCATCTCGACCTGCTCTATGCAACTGTACTACTAAAAACCCCAAATTCTTTCCGATCAAAAGTCAACTTTAAACTCATTAAAATATTCTCAGGGTAAAATTGTCTTTTACTTGAATAATTTAATAATTAAATACTGATCGGGTTATTACAAGTAGTGTTCTATGTTAGGGTTTATTCAATTGAGATTTTAAAGAAGTTTCAAAGTTTAAGGGTAGATTTTATACAAGTTTATAAAATTCAGTATTCAATTCAAACTTTTTAAAGTTCAAATTTGGAGGTATTCAATGGCGATTTCAAACGACTACATCAAAATTTGGGTGTATTCAAAAAAATCATTGACTTTAAAGGAAACATAAAAAGTGGTCAATTTCGATTGATTTTAGACTTATTTTAGGCCATGACAAATATTTGTTCCTCTCCCCAAAGATTTTGATAGATATAATATTTTTAATTCTCAAGATATGATTTCACCACCTCTGTTATCACCATATTGTCATGGCTATCGCCACCACCACCTCCACTGTTGTCGCCACTACTTGACATGATCATTACCACCACTCTCCCCACCACCATTGATACTTCTACCATCTATACCACCAATATAACAAACATCATGGCCCACTATTATTTCGAATTTATAGAAGTTTATAAAAATCTATCAAACTCTATGATAAGATTCTAACAAATGTCATCCAATAATACTTATTTTTTTAATAATATGTACGAATTTTTCAATAATACTTCTGCTTTTCGTACACGTCATAAAGACGTGGTAAAATACATGTTTTAAAAAAAAGCAAACATACAATTCAAGTATTGTACACGTACGTACGTATTTTTCTTGTTTCTTGTCCCCTTTTGATTTTTTACTTTTCTAGAGTTATTACTCGTATAAAGAATTTAGCATTTTCCCGTTTAATACTCGTATTATACAAGTATGTACATATTTTTCAATAATACTTCCGTTTTGCATACACATCTTAAAGACTCGGTAAAATACACGTTTTTTAAAAAAGCAAACATATAGTACAGGTATTGTACACGTACGTACGTATCTTTCTTCTTTAACACGTGTTTGTTACAAAATTTTCAGTATAGTTATAGTATTGCCGCACAGCTATACTGCGGTGGTTTTTTTAAATTATTTTTAATTAATAGTATAGCCGCGCTGCTATACCCGTGGGTAAAATAAAAGGCCGCCTAGGCGGTAGGCGTGTCCTTTTAATTTGTTTTTTAAAAATATATAGTAAAACCGGCCGGCTATAACTGGGTCCCGTTTTTAAATTTTTTTACACCGTATAGCGTGCGGCTATACTCTTTAAATATTCAAATATACTCTTTAAATATATTTGAATATTTTAACAGTACAGCTGCGCTGCTATACGCTTACGAATATTTTCATAGTATAGCCGAACGGCTATACGCGTTAAATATATTTGAATACTTTTAACAGTATAGCCGCCCGGCTATACTGCACAAAATGGTTTCTTTTTTGTAATTAAGTAATATCTTAGCCTTTTTTTAATTACTTAAATTAGTAATTATGTTTTAATTTTTTTGTTTAGTATTTAAATATTTAACTAATTTCATAAATTACTTAATAAATAGTAATTAATTATTTTAAATTACTTTATGGACTTTGTTTTTTATTTATTTATTTTATATAAAATTAGTTTGTTTAGTTTAATATTTGCAATTAAGTAATTTCTTAGACTTATTTAATTATGTTAATTATCATATATATTTTATTGAATGAATAATTACTATTTAAGTATTTTAATTAATTTCATAAATTACTTAATAAATACTAATTAATTATATTTACTTATCTTAAATAATTTTGTGGACTTTAAAATTATTTTTAATTTCCTAATATATTTTGAAAAACAGTTTCAATTATTATAAAATTATTTTAGTATTCCAAAAATGGATTTGACCCTCCAAACGCTAAACCCAAGTCTCAAACCCTGACCACAAGACTACTATGGAGCACTTATGACTTGATTCAGCTTGGATACTCACGTAACTCGACCTAGGGTTTTACGATTAGAGTTTCGATCTCAATATACGGTTAGTACGACATAATCGGACCTAACCCTAGTTAGTTGAGTGCGCCTTGAGGTAGATTTTACCAAATACATTTGGTCGATCAAACACTGAAAACCATGCTTCGAATTATGAAAATTTTGAGGTTGAATTAGAAGAACTAAGTGATTTGTTATTGAATATGCGGCCTGTTAAGAGCATTATCCATTACTATGAGGCCATTACCCGAGTCTCTATTGTTCCCTTTCAATTTTTTTACTTTTCCGAAGTTATTACCGATATAAAGAATTTAGCATTTTCCCGTTTAATACTTGTACTATACAAGTATGTACGTATTTTTCAGGAATACTTCTGTTTTCCATACACATCTTAAAGATTCGGTAAAATACACATTTTAGAAAAAAGCAAACATACAATAAGGGTATTGTACATGTATGTATTTTTCCTGTTTAACATGCATGTTTGTTACAAAATTTTCAGTATATATTTATAGTATGGCCGCATGGCTATACATTTTAAATATAGTATACTTCAGTATGGCCGCACTGCACAAAATGGTTTTCTTTTTTTGTAATTAAGTAATATCTTAGCCTTTTTTAATTACTTAAATTAGTAATTATGTTTTAATTTTTATTTCTTTAGTGATTAATTAATATTTAAATATTTTACTGATTTCATAAATTACTTAATAAATAGTAATTAATTATTTTAAATTATTTTATGGACTTTGTTTTTTTTTTATTTTAAACAAAATTAGTTTGTTTAGTTTAATATTTGCAATTAAGTAATTTCTTAGACTTATTTAATTATATTAATTATCATTTATATTTTATTTAATGAATAATTGGAAAGTTCAGCTAATAATAGCCTAGAGAATATAAAGGGCCGGTAACAGAGTTGAAGGTTCTTCTTTATTCTTTTGTTTTGTTTTGAAATGTTCAAATACGCTTGTTATTTCCTTCTCCGCTAGAGAAAGATACTGAAGATTTGCATGAATTTTATCTGGTGATTGGTACGTAACATAATCGTCTATTGGCATTTAGCCAGCTATCTCCTTTGGAAAAATTGATGTTGATTGTTTTCTTTTGTTTAAAAACTATCACCAGAAAGAAACACCCTTTGTATTGTGTTGATGCATGTTGGACTACATTAGTGGTAAGACTTATATGTGCTTAACACTCTTGCTCAGCGGTCTAAGTAGATATTTTCGTGAACTCTAATGTAGGCTCTATAATGATTGAGCATGAGAATGGAGGATGAGGTTAAATGTAGTAAGCATTAGATAAATTTAGTATATGTTTGTCTCACTGAGAGTGTCCTTTCTCCTTGTGGAGGCTCAATTCTTCTAGTTTCTCTTTCGTTTTGCATCACTTATTGACATGGATTTTTCTCCAAACCCAAGTAGTTGAGATTCCTTAATCCATGTATTTCGTTCTTCTCCTTAATCCATGGATTGTTCACACCTTTTTTGGAGCCTATGTTAACAAGACACTTCAATGGACGTTCAAATCAATGTAACGTTCAATTGTGGCAATACCAAAACACAGATGCAGAACTTGCATGTCTTTTGTACTAGTGTACAATAGTATAGTAATGGAGCTTGCTTTGGTTTTCTGGTAAAACTGCTATGCTCTATCTACTTATTGTCTTGGAACTTTGCTTCTTTCAGTGTCTCTCGTTGCTTTTATGGTTGGAAGAACGCTACGAGACTGTATACACACGCCATCCTGGTTTCCAGAAAGGATCTAAGCCACTCCTTGCAGTGGATAACCCATTCCCAATGGAACTTCCGGAAAATCTTGTTGGGGAGAAATGGGCCTTTGTCCAATTGCCCTTTTCAGGTAAAGGACTTGCTAATGAAGATTTCTGAGTCTTGACAGATATAACAACTCACATCCTGTCACCTGCCTTAACCACCCAATATTTCTTTTTAACATCTCCTGTTCCCACACTAATCCTGTTTTCAGCTGTTCAAGAGGAAATCTCATCCTTGGACACAAACCTCGTGTTTGGGGCAAGTCTAGATTTGGATTTATTGGGGATTGAAATTGATGACAAGACATTGATTCCAGGATTGGCTGTTGCATCTTCACGTGCTAAACCACTGGCAGGTGTATATTCTCTCTAATACCATCTTCTGGTCTGTTTATATCATGGCAATTTCTTTCTCATTATGCTTATTCAATACACTGCGAATATCTATATAGATGTTCTGTTCTGTGTACAGAAAGCATCACATGCTAATAGCTAAATTGTTAATATAAAATTCTAAATTGAACATGTGGTCCAGATTGTTAATATATACCATGCCAGGTTCTTTGACTAGATAACACTATCCTACATATATGAAATGGTCCCTGGACAATGGACATAGACCAAATCTTTTTATAAGAGAAACTTGGTTCCTTCATGGGATATTGTGATATGTTCTCCTTGAATCTGCTATCTTATTCTTCTTGTGTCTTATACAATTTTCTGGCGTTCCTCTAACCATAAAGGATCATGACCACATCTTTCTATAAACTGTTGCAGCTTGGATGAATGGATTGGAAGTTTGTTCAATTGAAGTCGATTTGGCACGGGCTCGGTTGATTCTTTCTGTTGGAATTTCTGGGCGATATATTTATGCTACCTACAATAAAACCCAACCAAAAACAAAGCTCCTTCGCACGAAGACTATAACATGCAATACAATGCGCCACAATGTTGGTTGTATGAGGGACAAAACTAACACAAGAAGACAACGCCAAGAGAAAGACGCCGAATTTCAGTCACAAGCACTCCCTCGGGAGCTAAACACTCTTCCTCATTTGATAGCAACTGCACTGCACCTAGGGCAGAAACGATGCATCTAAGGCAAAAGAGAGACCCACTTTGAGAACGTAAAGCTTGATAGCCAACTGTTGGGGTCTTTTTCCGTCGGAAGGCTCGTCCGGGCTTGTTGATTCTCGGACCACCATAGAGTGGTGGATCAAGCCTTCGTTGCCCCTTTTTCTGAGTTAGTGAAGACTAGGCCCAAAGCATCCCGAGGGAGAAGCAAGTCCTAGGGGAGTACTCTGTTCTTCTTCCAGCGGCTGCGTGTTTGGTGCTGATGTTTCCGGTAGCTTGACGAAGAGTTGAAGATGACTTGCTGATGTTTCCGGCAGCTTAAAGAGGAGTTGAAGATGACTTACTAATGTTTCTGGCAGCTTGACGAAGAGTTAAAGATGACTTGTTGATGTTGATATGAGATTATATGAGCTTGGCATGAGAGCTTGGAGTGTGGGAGCTAAAGATCCACAAGTTTAGCATATGAGAATGCATGTGCTCAGCTTGGTGTTGGATATGCTTGAGTTTGGGTGTTGATAATTTGTTGTTTGTGGCTATGACTATGAGAATTTAAGAGTTTCAAGAGGAAAATGGGAGGAAAAGCTTGAGATTTGAAGGCTACGGTGTTTATAGTTTGGAAGGAAGGAAAAGCTTGGAGTTATGCTTAGTGAGGCTTTATAGAGAAGATAATGGATTTTAAGAGGAGGAGGTTATGGCTGGGGTGCTTGCAACATCTAGGAAGTAGGTGTGATGATTGAAGAAAGGAGTTGATGGCTGCTGGGATGCTTGCAGCAGCCAAAGCAAGAAGTTGTTGTGCTGCTCCGCGCTAAAGGAAGGGCCGATGGTTGAAGAAGGGGGTTGATGGCTGCTGGAACGCTTGCAGCAGCTGAAGAAAGGTGAGTTCTCATGGTTGCTGGGAGGCTTGCAGCAACCAAGAGATGTTGATTTTGCTTGGGCAATGCCTCCCAATTTATAAAAGGGGAAGGCTCTCTTTGGTTCCCAATAGGTAAAAGGAAGTGTTGGAGCTAGTCTATTTCCAACGAGTAAAAGGGAGCATTGGGACATTCTTATTTCCAACAGGTAAAGCTAGACATTGGAAAATGACTATTTCCTATGGGTAAAAGGAAGTGTCGGAATTGGCTTGTTTCCAGTGGGTAATAAGGAGTGCTGGAAAATGCTTGTTTCCAACGGGTAAAGCTAGGCATTTGGAAAATGACTATTTCCTATGGGTAAAAGGAAGTGCTTGAAAAATATCTCATTTGCTTACCCACATTGGAGAACTCTAAGTAATGGGCTTGGACTTTGGTGCTTCCAAGTAGCTAGCCCAAAGTCTCCATTATCCAAGAGCTTCCTTGGGCCTTGTGGACCTCCGTAACCTTCCACACCACAATCTCTTGTGCAAGCCCCGTAAACCACATGACTTGGGTTCATGTAAGCTTGGTAGGTGATTGACATATGAAAAATGTATTATTGGATTGGCATGGCATGCACACTATTTCTATATTTATTTAATAAATTAATTCCCAAAATACAGCTTGGATTAAGGCATGACCAACATTATATGTTATATTGGGCTTTAAATGTCTTTGGGCTTCCCGTGACTGTTTTGGGCCTCAACACCAACATAGACAGGAGACTAGGTGCCCTCATTGCCACTGCACCTATAAGAACGCCGTGTGAATCCCGAACAATCAAACCTACCCCACGAAGACCATCCCACAAATCCAAAGCACCATTGACATTAAGCTTAAGATAACCAACTTGAGGAGGACGCCAATGTCGGTCCAGAGTTGGCAAAGAAATACACCTATGAAGTAGTAACTGATATTGATGTTATTTTGCAATATAGTTCTTTGCACAGAAAACACATTGGATTAGAACCAAAAAGGACAGCATTCCGAATCATTCCACAATAGCCATAGCACAGGAACAAAAAAAAAGAGTTACTGAGCAGTTGGGATTAAATCATATGCTGCCAACAGCCAAGTAGCAACGTTGTCCAGAGTCAAACCAAGAAAAACTGTCGGCAGTTCGAAGACTCCTAGACGGGACGAATAGCTAGGCAATCTCGTAGGGCATGAATCGCTATTTTGCAGCCAGTGGAGCAACGAAAAATGGCCAAGTCCATGATCTTACGGTGAATAAATGCAAAAGAGAGGAATTGAAAAGATAATTGCTTCAAATACATTGCTGCAAGATGAAATACAGACCACATGATCTCAATTATAGCCAAATATATGGTTTATACTTTGAGAAACTAAAGGTGGCTAAAATCAATTAAAATATTGAATTGGCCTACTTAGGCATGAAATGTGCAATCACGTGTGTTTGTACAAATAAATTTCGAGGGAAATATTTGGTATAGCTCCTCTTCACGCTTGAACCTTCTTCTTCTTCGATCTCTGCAAAATAGATCCAGTCAACGGAGCACACCCGGGAAGTACTGGCCAAAGGCCTTCCGATACCTAAGTCAATAAAAGGGGTCTGGGAAGATGCAGCAAATACTGAAAGGACGGAGTTTTCTCTCATGGGGAAAGCCGGGCGGTCGAAGCCATGTGTGATGGTGTCCGGCAGAAGTCGTGAGGGAAAGGAAAGAGAGTGGCGTGAGGGTGAGAGAGTGATTTATTTAGGGTTTTGGAATTAGAAAAGAGTCACCTCATGTGTAGAGTGTAGCCATCTATTTGTAGTGTCTCCTTGTATGCTAGGGTTTGTAGAGATAATTCCCATAAGGAAGGGAATCATCTTTTCCTTTAATGACAGGATAATATCAAAGAGATTTGTTGGAAATCGGATCCTTGATTTAGGGAGATATTCCCATCGTAAATGAATGATAATTGGTTAATTAAATCAGGTTTAATTAACACAATTATTTGACATAAGGAATCTTCCCTTATCCACGTGCCACCTTATGATTTGATGCGAAAACTCATGTTCTCATAACGTGGGTGAATGATATTTGTGTATATCAATTAGCCAAATTTATGGCTTATATCATTTAAAGCACTTCCACCCCCCTTTTGTGGCCTAGGCTCCAAAAACAACCCCCACCAACGAAAAATTGCCACGACAAGAAGTGGGCCCCATGAAACTGGGCAAGCTGAAGTCATTATGATGTCATGTTGATGTCAGTGGCCAATTTAAATACCAAATAAATTCAAAAAAATATCTTTTTTTTCCATAAATACCTAGCCATGTTCTTCACTTCCCATACCAAAATTCATACAAATTCCTCTCCTCATATCTTATGTGGATAGTGGTCGCCCTTGGGTTGCCATGGCAATGGGTGGGAATACATCAAAAAAATTGGTATGGCATGCACTATTCATGTGAATAGTAATTTTCGTTGTCTCCCCTTGCCTTTTGCCATAACGCAAGGCCACTCAAGGGATCTTCAATCATGGATTAATTCTCCAACATGATGACTAAGCAAACTTAGCCACCAAGGAAGCCAACTACTATATAAAGGAGACACACAACTTTTCAACAACAAACTCTACACTAAAGCTAAAGCTTTCAGTCAAAGACACAGCTTTTCTTTACTAGCCAAAGAAAAGTGTTTTTTATGGTGGAGCTTTGGACTAGGGGTCATTATTTGGCCCGAGGCTCGATGGGCTAAAGCCAAGCTTGACACAATGGTTAGGCCCGCTCGCCTCGGCCTGTTATAAGGTTGGGTAGGGCTTGGGCTTAGGTTTTGAAACCTCTGGCTTGCAAAACTATTTTCTCTCAAAATTTGACTAAGTATGAAAAATAGACTTTTAAAATACTAATGTTTTCAATGATATTTTTGGCGGTTTATATTCCTTACAACTTAAATAATCAAACACGATTTTATGAGATTTTAGTATAAAGTATACATTGACTTATTGATATCAATATTGGTATAAACTGTATCTTATACTAAAATTGGATTTTCATATTTTGATTTGTTGGGAATTTGATTTTCTACTTTTTTTTTTTAATTGAATCCAAATGGGGGTTACTTCCTTATTTGCATTGTAAACTTAAGTAAATGGAGTAATATAAAAATAAATTAAAGTAAAAAGACAAGACATTTACTTGAAAGTTTAAAATGAAAATAAGGTAAGGCAATATAAGGCGAAAAAAAGAAGAAGCAATGGATGGCCTAGCTTGGAAAGCCCACTTAGGCTCGACCTTATGGGCGAGCTCCTGCCGATCAAACCTCGGCCCGGCCCAACTTGGCCCAAAAAAAGAAAATGTTTCACTTGGGATGTAGTTGAGATGTTGTATTCTGGAGAGGACAAGTCAAGAGATTAGTGTTGTGCTGGTTCACGGGCTTTGCTAAACCACAATGGACTTAAATCTTTTTGTGAGCTTTGCCAAATTGCATCAGGCTTGAATCTCCTTAAAAAGAACAAGATATCCGCACTTCAGCCTGATTGTCTATGTGATTTGATAAGCACATAATTATTACAAGTTTTATCCCTAAATATATATTTGTTAGTGCTATAGTTTATTTGATTTTGAGCTATTTAGGCTAAAGTTTGGTTTTTATAAGTTTGGACATTATGCTAATAAAAGTATTGAAAAAAAAAACTACTTTCTCTTTGTAGGCTCTTGGTGAGATTGGCAGCAAGTTAATAAATAAGTGCAGCAATTACTAGTAGATATTGAAAAGAAGAGTGTAGTGGCGCACCAAGGCATAAAGCAAAGGACATTAAGCAATGAATGCACCAGCCAAAGGAAATGAAGGGTGGCTACTGCAGATGAAAAGAAAGTTTGTGTTTTACCCAGCATATGGTGTCATGGCACACGCAACTCATTTGTTGAAAGAATAAATAAACAAATGGAAGTGGGGCAGCAAATGAAGAAAAGTATAAATAATGAAGAGGTGGGCTACGTTTTTGCTTGTGGGATTAGAATTTCAGATTTTAATACTTCCCTAGTGAATGTTGTTGTTGAGATTTAAGGCTATAAAATGAAGCCCTACAAGCCTTCAAATCACACCAAGCTCCACAACTCTTGAGCTTTCTTTTCTTCCTCCATCTTTATAGTTATAAATTTCTGTTTTAGTTTATTTTATTTTAAGGGGAATTAACTCCCAAGCTAATTTTTATTAGTTTGATCCAAACTTAAGTTTTAATGTGATTTTGTAGTTTTGTACAAATGGAATTTGTAGATTTCTTTTTAATTAATTGATGAATGTTTGATAATCTATTTCATGGGTTCAATCATGTTTTTCCCATTGTGTAGTAAAAACTTTCATGCTTTTAAAAAAGAAGAGAATTACTAAAGATTAATATAATTTCGATGAAGATTATTTTTTGATAGTTTGTTGCTAATGGTACAAGTTATTCTTAGAATACTTCTAAAAGAAATTAAAAAGAGCTTTAATTATTTTGAACAACTACAATGGAAAATATTTTGTGGATCAAATTAATAAGAGTTGCATGGACCCCAATGCCTTAGTGTTTTAATCAATTGAATTTTCTTTAAATCAAATCTTTTTTAAATCTACTTCTCAATCACAATTGTTCCTTTTTAGCTCTGTTATTTTCTTTACACCGCTCTGTGGATACGACACTCCGGACTTTCCAGCTACACTGCTATATCGACACCTCCCCTTGGGTTTTGCAAGCAATCAAATTATGATTCTTAGAAGAGAAAATAATTATTTTATTTTCTTAATTGTAATTTCTCCAATATAACTTACCATATTGCAATTTGCTTTGTTGAATAATTCTTCTATTGTCTTAGAATTGATTTTTGGGTATTTTGGCTCCTCTCTTTATGATTATTATTCTCCTAGAGGTGACGTATAGAAAATTGAATCAGTGTCATTGTACTTTTGTGATGAATAAAATGGAACACATGTGGCCATAGTATTGGATTATGAGGTAAGATTGGATTGGATTGGATTAGAGGATTGGATTATGATAGAGGATTGGATTTCATAGATTACATTGATTTAGAAAGGATAAGTATCCTTCATTGGCACTAATGTTCCAGGTTTGTGTCATGACTCCTGCGCCTTGGGTCCAATGTGAAGGGGTTGGAGTGTATCCCACTTTCTTGGTGGGATAAGTTATCTTAAAAAAGTTCACGTAATTGAGATAACGGTGAAATTATCCTTTATCCTATCCACATTCATTCATGTGAATTTGCAATGCATGAAGGTTGATTATCCCTCAGGTGTTTAGAATCTCAGGACCGGCTTTAAAATGAGGGGGAGGTTGGAAAGGTGGTGGGAGCATCTAAAATGGATTTATCGAAGGGGTCCATGATAGTAATAGTGGCGCCGATGAAGGTGCTGCATGGTTGTAGTTTTTTTTTCCTTTCTTTTTTTGGAGTACAATCGATAGTCTAAACTAAAAGGAAGGGGGATTTCTCACACACACACAATTAAGATGCCATGGAAGGTTCGAACCTCAGTCCTATGGTCTACAAGTCTAGACCCTTTTTCACCATGCTAAACCTCGTTGGCGGTTGTGGTTTTTATTTTATTTTATGTTTTAAAATATTTTTGAAGTTTTCATGCTTACTTGCTGAAATGATTCTAAGAATAAGTAAACATGGGCAAGATGGGTATTCCGGGGATTTTAAGACACTTATATTTTTTTTATGAAGAAAGCCATTTATATTTTTTGATGAAGAAAGCCACTTTTATGTTTATTTTCCTTCTTTTTTGTTTTTCCAAAAACATCTTCATACACCACACGACACTATAGCCTAAGGCTTTTAAATACGCTGCAAAACCCATCAGTCGCCACCATACCACCACCACCATTAGGGGTGGGCATCAAGACCGGAAAACCGAAACACCGACCTGGACTGAGTTGGACTTAAAAATCAGTTGACTAAAAAAGTCAACAAACCAACATTTAACTGAATTGAAACGATTCCTGTTTCACACCTTACCAAACCGGACCAATTGTGTATTATTTTATTTTTTTATAAAATTATTTAAAACCAATGCTACATTTTTAATCTCATAACTAATATTTCCCCAAGCCCAATTTCAAAACATCTTTCTTTTCTAGGCCCAATATCTCTCTTTGTATGGAATTGAATAATTTGTTAATTTTTAAGCCAAAAAAATAAAATTTTAATTGAAATTTGTATAAAAAATAATAATAATTCGGTTCAAAATTCAAAAAATTGAAAACTTGGACCGAAATTGATTCAAATTGGACTGGCCAGTTTCATAATTTTATTATTATTAAAACTGAACCAGTTAAATAGTATCGATTCCAGTTCCAAGTTTGAAATAGAAATTGGACCGAATTGGACCGCATCCACCCCTAATCACCATTATAGTCTAAAATATCGATAATATCGACGAAATATCGAGGATGTTATCATTTTTTTGGGTCACGGATATTTTGGAATGTATCCATACACATCGTATAATTATCAATAATATAGGAAAATATCGATGTTGATAATTTCGCTTACACTTCAGCAATATTTTGTCAAAATATCATTATAATATCGAAAATATTGAAAATATCGATGTAATGAAAAAACAAAGAAAAAAAAAACACAAAGCACACACACGAAAGGGATTGGAACCTCTATCATTTCACTCCTCCAACGCCTTAACCACCATGTTGCTTATGTTTTTGTGATAATATGTTGTACTACGTCACTAATATATCTTACCATGCAATGTATTAAGTGTAAAATATTATAGTAAATCATTATATATAAATCATTATGGTGTGTTTAATCTCTTTTCATTAATTACTACATATTTTCTACACTCAAAATATTTGTCAGCTCGCTATATAATCAACTTAAAGCAGTTAAACCCATCATGCAATGCATTTCCTTCTAATTTTTTGTGATAAACTGATAGATAATTGACCAAATAAACATTTTCCAAAGTTTCAGTAAAAATTTCTAAGTTTTTCTTACAATTTCTCTGCTTTTTATTTAATTTTTATCGATATTGATAATATCCTGAAATTTTCATCGAAATTTCTGTATTTTTGGACTACAGATATTTTTTATACCATCGATATTTTAGAACATCACACTAGGGGTGGGCATCTAAACCAAAAAACCGAAGAACCGAGCCGAAGCAAGCCCCAAAAAACTGGAAAAAAAAATCGTGTTAACCAAAATTGGACTGAGTTGACCAGAAACCGAATCTGACCGGTTCAACCCTATTCTAGTTCCGATTTGTTGTTTTAAAAATTTGGAACCGGATTTTGACAGACAAGACCGGTTATTTATTAAATATATAATTTTTAAAAATTATTTAAATATGCTATATTATTATTGGTTGGTGCACCGATTCTACATTCTTTGTATAGAAAGGGCTGCACATAACCTCACCCCATTTATCCTTTTATTTCTAACCCTAACTCAGCTCTCTACCCATCTCTCCTCCCCTTCATAATTTTCTCAGCCGCCCCTTCTCTATTATCTCTTTCTCCTCATCCTCTCTCTCTCTCCGACGAAGAAGGTGAAGGAGGTGATAATGGCGATGGACACATCGATGACAACGACGATGAGGGTGAGCCCATACCTTCATCTATGATGATGACGACAACGATGAGAGGGTGAGTTCTTTCTTTTCCCTTATTTTTTTGTGGTTTTTAGTAGATTCCAAAGATTTTTCTCAGATATGTTTTTCTAAATTTCTATTAGAGCATGTCCACCCCTTTAGGCTAAGGCAAGGCTAAGGCTAAGGCAAATACTATTCATGCTACTTTATTTCCTATTTTTTTATACTTTTTTTTTTGTCTGAATTTTTTTATATGTTAAACTATTAATTTTGATAAGCTTTTCAGATAATATTTTTTGGTTGCCACGTGTCACTATTTATTATAAAATTATCACCTAAAATTTCAGATAACATTTTCGAATTAAATTTTCGGATAAGATTTTGGTTGCCACGTGTCCATCATTTTTCAGAAAAGATTTTCATATGAGATTCTCGGTTGCCACGTGTCTTATTTCAAATAAAATTTTCGGATATTTATTTAAAAAAATTATAATCTCATATTTCAGATAAGATTTTCAGTCTCTAAAATTGCGCCACGTGTCCCATGTCAGATAAGATTTTCAGATATTTAAAAAAAAATTATAATCTCATATTTCAGATAAGATTTTCACCCTCTAAAATTGCGCCACGTGTCCCATGTCAGATAAGATTTTCAGATATTTAAAAAAAAATTATAATCTCATATTTCAGATAAGATTTTCACCCTCTAAAATTACGCCACGTGTCATCTCCATCTTCTGAATCCCTCTATAAAACTACACCATCAACTCATACCTCTCACACCATATCTTATCTATTCCTTCATTTATGAGATTTTACAAAACACATTCTACTCTCAATGTCAAACTTGAGGAGGGTGTTGGAGAGGCAAGGGCGAGAAGAGGAAGAAATCCTGCAGAGAGGTGCTGAGGAAGATCGGAGGCCGATGAAGAAGAGGAAGAAATGCTTGTAGCGGTGTGTATGCTTAATGAATCAAGGCAACACCACCGTCGTCGTGCCCCGAATGTGGACAGACGTAGGCAGTCTCCTGGTAAGAATCTCTTGGAAGATTACTTTATCCCAAATTCGTTATATCTTGTTTCTAAGTTTCGAGAGAGATATAGAATGCAGCCACATTTGTTCCAAAAAATCATGCATGATATTTGTAATTACGACATTGCTGTTGGAGTTTTGGGTCTTCTTCCGTAACAAAAACTTACAGCTGCTTTGCGGATGCTTGCTTATGGGGCATCTGGAGAGCAAGTGGATGAGATTGCAAGGATGAGAAAATCAACTATCCTAGAGTGCTTGGTGAGATTTTGTGATGCAGTAGAAAATCTCTACACAAGGGAGTACCTTCGCAAACCTACGCATAGGGACCTCCAAAGGCTTCTGCAAAGAGGTGAGGCTCGAGGTTTCCCAGGAATGATCGGAAGCATCGATTGCATGTACTGACAGTGGAAGAATTGCCCAACTGCTTGGCAAGGCGATTATGGGAATCGAAAGGGCCAAAAAAATATAATTCTTGGAGGCTGTAGCTTCATTCAACACTTGGGTTTTGCATGCCTTCTTCGGAGTTGCCAGATCTAGAATGACTTCAATGTGCTTGGTCAATCCCCAGTCTTCAACGATGTATTGCAAGGTCATTCTCCCCAGATCACGTACCAAATCAACAATACCGTATACTCTGTGCGTACTACCTTGCTGACGGAATTTATCCTAGGTGGACGACATTCGTGAAAACAAGTCTGAATCCCCAATTTGAGAAGGAAAAAAGCTTTTGCTGCCTTTCAAGAAGGTAACAGGAAAGACATGGAAAGGTGTTTCGGTATCTTGCAAGCTCGTTGGAGTATTATTAGGGGTGCTACTCGGATGTTTGATGAGGAGGTGCTGCGGAGCATTATGATGACTTGCATCATCCTCCATAATATGATTGTGGAGGATGAGTTTGATTATGAAGCTCCAGAGGTGTTCGAACCGGATCCCATGAACACGGCCTTGACAAGAATTTATGAAAGGCCCATGGGACCAAATGGACATCCATTGGAGCACGAACCGTTACTTCGGGATGGTCGATTCAACAACCCCATGATTAATCGTTACCAGGAAATGCAATCTTCGTATATGTCCACAAGAGGCGTCAAGTTGACTTGATCGAGCACTTGTGGGAGATGAAAGTCAATCACAATGGATGAAGTCAAGATTAATGTTTTGTTTTCAAGTTTGCTTTATTTTGTGTGTGGTGTGTTTGGAATTATGCTTTGTTTTTAATTATGCTTTGTTTTGTGTGTTGTTTGCAATAAAATAAGGTTTGTTTTTAATTAAACTTTGTTTTCATGTGCAAATATTTTTAATAAACAGTCATATTATTTTATGCTTTCTTTATTGAATAAAAGGGAAACAATACAACAATTCTTAATACATATGGCAAATCTTTCAATCCAACCTAATGGTTTTGATCATTTAACCAATTCGTATTGCTAGGTCCATCGTCGTGGAAAAGTTTTCTTCTCATCACATCCCTTCGTTTCATCTTCCAATAGAACTTTGTTTCAGGAGACATGTGGGTGGTATCCATGGCCATGATTTTCATCTGTCTATCCTCCATGTCTTGTTCTTGTGCCTGCTGCCTTTCAATTGCAAATGCTTCATGTCGTGCCTTGTCTGCTTCTTCTCTTTTCAAGTCTCTCTCAAGTCTCAGTGCACTATTCTTAGCAATTTGCTCCAAAAATTGTGCACATTCATTGTTTGAAATGCTCCCTTTCTTTGCATTTGCCGCCTTTCTTCCAATAGGTCTCGGCACATGTGGGAGTGGTGAGTCTTGATCCATTGGGGAGTCCAATGGTGAATCGGTTGCCAGCAAATCGTGGAGCGGCGTCTCATTCAACACAACTTGCGGAGCAGCGCAAATGATTTTGAATCTCGAACAATTCTTCACAATTTCCCAACATTGGTGATTCTGGAAACTTTTTTTGCCTTGCCCCGTGGCACCGAACCACATTTGTGATTGTACGATCTATTCAAAATAAATAATTGGAAATGCAACCAAAAAATGAATATGGAAGAATATATAAATAATTTGGAATTGCAACAAAAAAATTGATTATGCAACAAAATATAAACAATTTAGAAATGCAAGAATGATTATGCAACAAAAAAATAAATATGTAAGACTATCAACAATTTACAAATGCATGCAAAAAAATTTCGAAACCAACAAAATATAAATAAATTAGAAATGCAAGAAAATATAAATTTAATATGCAAGAACAAAAAAGTTACGTTAAATTGAATAAAACGAGAATTATAAATATTTTACCTCATCGGTAAGATTTTGACCGCTTCTCATGTTGTCCCTTGCTTTTGTCAAGGCATCCCTTCATTTCCCTAACTCTTTATTCAAAATTTTCCACCTGGATTGCAAGGCCATTTTCGTCCGAGTCGAACAAGATCTATCAGCAAATTCTTCATGAATTTTTCTCCACATATGAGAAAACTTCATCTCATTGCCTGTCATAGGGCAATGACTAACTTTCACCCAAGATTCACACAACACAACATCTTCCACAGGAGTCCAAGCGCCTCCGGCTTCGATAGAAGATGCCATTTTTTTTTGATACAAATGGAAACTAGTAGAAAAATGTGAGTGAAATGGAAAAAATATTGGAAGGAGAAGAGTTTGTATGAAGATTTGGTGTGGAAAGTGAATAAAATTGATAGGTATTTATAGGGAAAAATCCAGTATTTTTTGGTATTTTTTTTTAAAAAAAATTCATATTTGTTTGGAATTTTTTTGGCCAAAAATGTAACACCCCGACCCTAAATTATTTCGCCACCAAATTATTTAATTGATTTAAATATGAATTTCCAATTTTGTCGTGGGTAGGGGCAAAATAGTCATTTTAATTCGGAAGGATTTCGGGGCAATGGCTGTTACCCTTAAGTAGGTCGTCCTGAGACGAGTCCATAGACATGCGGTAGGCTTGAATCAGAGTCGTAACGAGGAAGTTATGATCTAAAAACTCTCAGTTGCACAATCGTAATTATTTCGAAATTTATTTTTTATAAAATCAAAAAACTCTCTCTCTCTCTCTCCCCGTGCGAACCCCCCCTTCCAGCAGGGATCGGACCCAAAACGACAGGCACATCCCCGCCGTCGAACACCAGCCCTCCTCTGTCGTCGCCAGCCGCTCTAGTCGTCGGAAATCGCTCGGAATCGCGGTTTTGACAGAATTTCTCCGCTTCCACCTCCGTCGTCTGGCCACCGATTCAAACGAGTTAGGTATGGATTTTCGACTATTTTTCGTGCTCTAGCTGATGGTTGGGTAGGATTGCATCAATTTCTAACGTAGGTAGTTCGATTTTGGATTCAAAGCTGGCCGGTTTTCAATTTGAATTTCCAGCCACTTTTTGGGGTAGGTCCAAGAACAAAAGTTGTTCCAAATTAGGGGTTTTACGTAGGGTAGGAAGCTTGGCCGGCGGTTTGGAGTTTTTCCGATCGCTGGAAATTTCTTTGACACCCACGCGCTGGGCAGCGTGGGTCACGTGTTGGTCTTTCTTTGTATCCTAAAATGATCTCTTGGTTCTCACGAGTGCGTAGGTACTTTCAGATTCCAATTTGGATAAGGTTTGAACCCCGAACGGATTTTACATATTGTGCGATTTCCGGGTTCGATACGTTAGAACCATTGGATCATTCCCAATTTAATATATGTTGATCTAGACATTCCTAGGATTGTGTAGGAATTCGTATATCGTGAATCGGAGCCCCGATGCTCCGAACTCAATAAGTTAAAGTTTGCATTTTACCATAACCGTCCGATTCCGAACCAAACTTGCAGGACGTGTATCCTAGACCTTGTGGAGCCCATAAGAACTTTCGGATCGTAAAATGAAGGTCGTGGGTCCTGCGGCCCGGTTGACCAAGTTTGGACAGTTTGACCCTTGGTTGACCGTGAGTCTTCCGAGGTAGTTTTACCCTTCGTAAAGTACTAGCATGACCGTGTGAACGAGTCTTGACCGTTATTTGAGTTATTTTGATTATATTGGAAGTATGAGCTTGTTTGTAATACCTTATTGAATTCTTAGATATTATTGCAATAATTGAAATATTGGTATTGATGAGTTATGAAAGTGAGCCGTGGGCTCGGCTATTATTATTAAGAAGTGAGTGGACTTTGTTTTGAAATAATAAGCATTGGTTTTGTGATGGAAAGTTTATGCATATTGTTTTAATGATTTATTTGAAATATATTATATATTTGAGTGTCTTGAGTTTATATGTATAATATTTGAGGAAGTGCTATCTTTGTTGATTATGTGTGGGGTACTTGGGATGTTGTTGTGAGATGAGGAAAGATGTGAGATTAGAATGTTAGTTTGAGTGCTATTAGCACTACCTTAGGTACCTCCCTGGATATAGAATATGCTTGAGGGTTTATTGTCTCTACTATGAATAGGTATTGTGGGAAAATTGAATTAAGGAAGGGAATATTATTTTTATAATATTTATATAAGGGATTACGAACTCCACCATCATATGTACCTTCCCTTGGATGATGATACTTGGAAACAGTGGAAATGGATACTTGGAAACAGTGGATATGGACACTGGGATACATGGAAATTGATATATGGATATGGTCTGGATATGACGGAACTCGGGGCATACCTTAACGGGTGTCGCTGAGACCCTTAATTGGGTAGTCTGCGCGCGTAGGACTGTTCCAGGCATACGGGTCTTGATTCTTCGTCCGTACGTGCTGGGTGAGTGTCAGTCCCCCAGTTGGATGGCTCGTCCCCAGCCACACGGTCATTTAAGGGCGGTAAAATGTGGATAGTCAAACGATCTTCGGTTGGATTGTTTTCCCCTGGTACATTATGATGGTGAGAGGTGGGTGCAGTTATAGATATATATATATATATATTTATTTATTTATTTATTTATAGGCATACATGTTAGATGTTGGTATATGGGGTTTTGATTCTGGTTTGAGATTCGTAAGTTTGTACTTTGTGAGTACCCTGTACATGTATGAATATTTAAGCCCTGGATTGGGAAGTGTTGTTCGGCAACATACGCCTTGGATAGGGTATGGTTGCGTGGAAAGAATTGATATAAAAGGGAAGAAATTGATAATGTGTTCAATGTACATACGCCTTGGATAGGGTATGGTTGCGGGTTTGAACTGATATAAAGGAAGAGATTGAGAATGTGTTCATTGTGTTTTGTCGGAATTGGAGTTGTTATAAATCTGAAATGTATCATTGGTTCTGTTTTAAATAATTGTCTATTATCGGAGTTGTGACTGTTGAGATAAGAACTACATGTGGCTTGATTCCTTGTCCAAGGGTACGTAGGTAGCCTGGGGTCTCACCTAGGTGCAGCTGCAAAATAAACTATATTTAAAAAGGGTTTGATCGATTCTAAGTACGTGATTGGATTTTGACATGATTGTTGGATTTGAATCCGGTTTAATGTTTTTGGTGGCATTTGTAAAGTTGTTTGAGATCATTAATTGTTTGGTTTATGCATTGTTCGACTTAGGAGCATTGTTGGTTTTGTTTTGAACCATTTGAAGGCCGGAGGCCTATTTTGTATTTGCATGTTGATAACTTGTGCATGCTGCCAGTTGGGTTATAAACTGTGATAAATTTTCAGGTTGAAAATTTGGGAAAAGTTAAATTTACAGTGGAGACTCTGCCGAATTTTTGGTAGAAAGTCTTGGTTCTTAGTAGCGGGCCTGGCATCGGTGTAATGCCGGAATTTCCACAGGATTCGTCTCGGGTTTCGAGGAATTCGGGGCGGGTCCTGCCAAAAAAACGAGGGCCGTCCGATTTCTGGAAAAACCCATCGCAACGTGAGGGATGCGCCACGTGGCGTTTCCCGGGTTCTGCCAGGCGCTACTGCGTCACGTGACGTCAGCATGCGGAAGTCAAATTTTTTTTACCGTTGGCGCGTGGCGTGACGTCACGCCTGACGCAGCGCCTTCGGCCTGTAGCCCATGCAGGATCTCCCTTGGGCCTGCTCTGGTTCAGTGGGTCCCAGCACTTGCCCGAGTTGGATTTCCTGCGCTGGAGGGGGATATGGTCTGGTTGTCCATACCTTCATGACTTTCTCAATAGAGGAATAGAGAAATCTATATATATAAAGCGAAAGGGAGAGAATGGTGAAAACATTCAAAAATTTTGAAAATACCCTTGCTAAACTAAAATTTTTAAACATACCGATTTTAATTAAAGCATGGTATAATTGTAAAAGAACAATTACGCAGAACTTTAAAAAAATTAGAAAGAAAAGAAAAGAGGTACATACCCAACTCCAGAGCAGTTTCTTTTGGCACGTTCCCATGTTTTGAAATGGGATGAAAGCAAAACTGAAACCGTCGAAAACCCACCATGGCCCTCAAACTTGGAAATGCATTTCCCCCCTCCCATGTTTTGCAGAGCAATAATCCTTATCTACTCACTACATAAAAGGTTTGAGGTTTATTTTTTTATTTTTTTATTTTTTTTCTAGGTTCGTTTCTTCATTTGTGATGTCGAAAATTGAGAAGTAAATCATAAATTGAGTTTGGTTTGTTGTTACAGGGAGGAAGATTGAAGGAAAAAGAACTGGAGCAATCAATATTGGAATCTCCAGTCTGCTCATCAATCTGGTAGTTCATGTCTTTGTGTGGCTGAATTTCTCTTTGCCTGTGTTTATTCCAGAAAATTGGTATAAAATTATGGTATGATTTTGTGTGCTTATTTTCGTTTTTTATTTTTGTGAATTTTCAGTATTTGTAAGATGTTGCAGTGTATGAGAGAGTCAAGAAAATTATGGTATGATTTTGTGTGCTCATTTCGTTTTTTTCTTTTTTTGTGGATTTTCAGTATTTGCAAGATGTTGCAGTGTATGAGAGAGTCAAGAAGAGGCTGTGAGTATGACGAGATTCTTGGCAGGGATTGCTGACTCGGTTGAGGATGAGAGGGATTTGGATCAGATCATGGCCGACAGCAGAGCCGCCGAAATCGAGCTCGATTACCCCCCGCGACGGCGTACAAACAACTCGCAAGCTCCCTCATCTTCTCCATGACCAAGGTAAGCTCTCATCCAAACTTTATTTCCGTCAAGAATGTCTCCGTACAATTGGGATCCAAAGATAGCTGTGTTAGATTGTATGATGATGATGTTAGTGTATGTTGATTCTGTTGGCATTTTGGTTGCAGATACTGATGATGACAGCTACAGGCCTTCAAAGAGGGCGAGGGCTGATTCAGGCCTCCAAGAAACTACAACGATAATGATGGAATGCAGAGTTCACCGGGAAGATCACAACGCGGAAACTTTAGAGAGGATGTCCCAATGACTGACCAGACTGATGATGATGGCTATGAGGTTTAGTTATACAAATCATGCTTCTGACTTGGATGACCTTTTACATGAATTTCTTGAGTAAATTTCTTCAAGCTTTTCTCATTTTACATGAATTTCATGTGCAGGATGATGATGACCAAGAAGCCGAGTTTTAGATGTATCGTGTTCAGGGAACACTCAGGGAGTGGGTTACTAGAGATGAAGTGCGAAGATTTATAGCCAAGAAGTTCAAAGAATTTCTGCTCACCTTTGTGAAGAAGGGTTCTTCTGACACTGAATATGTGCGCCTCATTAATGAGATGGTATTAGGTAAGGGCTTAGCTTTATTTAACCGGCTCTTATGCTCTGTTAACTGTACATTGGCCATTTGTACTTTTTATCTCAATGTGTTGTGCAAGCAGCAAGCTGCAAGGTACATAATGCCTCGGATCTTTAATTTGAATTTTGAGTCAATTCACTGTTGCATTTTGTAGCCAATAAGTGTAGTCTGGAGATTGATTACAAGCAATTCATCGGTACTCATCCCAATATTGCCATTTGGTTGGCTGATGCTCCCCAGTCTGTCCTGGAAGTCATGGAAGATGTTGCCAAGAATGTGGTGTTTAGTTTACACCCCAATTACAAATGTATCCATCAAAAGATCTACGTTAGGATAACCAACTTACCTGTTTACGATCAGATTCGCAACATTCGGTATTGTAGAGAATTTTTTTTTTAGCTACATCTTTCCTACCTTTTTCCTTTGAGGTGTAAATGCCATCCTGCTCTTATGGTGTGCAGGCAGATCCATTTGAATACCATGATTCGTATTGGAGGCGTTGTGACCCGACGCTCTGGGGTCTTTCCCCAATTGCAACAAGTAAAGTACAATTACAATAAATGTGGGGCAATCTTGGGGCCATTCTTTCAAAACTCTTATTCAGAAGTTAAAGTTGGTTGTTGCCTTGAATGCCAATCAAATGAACCGTTCAGTGTCAATATTGAGCAGGTGAGTTTTACAAATTTACATACATTTGCCTTCAGTTTTCTTTTTGGCTGGAAAAATCTGAAGAGAAGAAAAGGGAATCAACATTGAATGTTGTGGAGACTGTTATGGGAACTTATAATTAATATTGCACCTCAATTATGCTGGAAAAGGTTGAAAATGGTTTTTATTTTTCTTCCAGTTTGTGTTACTCCAGTATTATGTTTTTGGCCGCCTTTATATTATTGTATGGTTTCTGAGAAAAGGGATCAAATGAAAAAAAACAATTTTTAGTTTTAATTATCTGATAACCATTTCTCTTTCTGTTTAGTTTTAATCTGTATAGGCAGCAGTTCCTTTCAGTTTTTTTACGCTCTCATCTTCTTCTTCTTCACTTTTCGGGGTCCAGTCATTAGTTCACGAACTCGAAGTCCAGAGTTGCTTCAATGACTCAGGTTCCATGCTTTCTGTTTAATAATCTTCAATCTGCAAAGTATCAATTCTTTAAATGGTACGAATCTCTCTCCATACAAAGCTATCCCTAATTTAGGTTTGATTGACTGGAATTGGGTGTTGGTTTACATTTGTTATTTATTTACACTATCACTATTAGTTTATTCTTTCTTTATGTTTATTTTTTGTTAAGTGTCCAGGTCATTCTAGATCCAGATTCAGTTTCATATTGATGTAAAGTGTCCAGTTCAGGCATCAACTTCTATTTTTTATGTTACGAATAAGATTATGCTTTGATTTTTTCTTCTTCTTTTTTTCTCAGGGGATTATTTTTTATACAGGAATTAAAAGCAAAATGAGGATCAGAGTTGGAGGGAGTTCAAGAGTAACATGAAAGCAGAACAAAACGGAAGCATCATGGTGAGTCAACATAAGCACCGATCATGACATCTTCGAGCAGTGAACCAAAGTCGCTCTTCTTCGTGGACAAGTCCAAAGGTACCTCATTCATACCTTCGTTTTTTTGTTTTTTTGATAGACTTATTCCGAAACATAAGTCTATTGTTTTGATGGATTGTTTTAGTATTCTTAATATCTTGCTTCATATTAAGTTTTTTAGTTGTTTTTGTCTTCTTTATTTATTTATTTATTTTTTTTGGGGTAAATGCAGAAATTTGCTGCATGAGGCTTCCAAAGAAGATAGTAGCAAGAGAGCATAAAATTGCTGCTGGAGGAGGTTCATGTACAAGCAGTAGCTAAAAGGATTTCATGATCTTAATTTAATTGTCATGAATTTTTTGTTTTTTGTTTTCCTTTTTCAATGGTTGCAATACTAGCTTCAATTACTATATTTTGGTGTAACGAGTTTTGTTTTAAATAAAGACTTATTCAATTGCATCTGTTCCAAATTCGGTTCAATGGCTAACTATGATAATTGTTATCAGTAAATACAAAGAGGAATTTAAATTAGTTCTTCCATTTGTTTTAAATTCTTTTCAATATGATCAACTATGATAATTGATTTGTTTTTGGGAAATATACTGAAATGATCACTTTTCACAAATGTTATTCTGAAATGATCACGTTACAAATTCTATTCAGATATAATCACTTTTCAATATGATCAACTAACCTGTGACTGATTTTGTGAAGTTTAGTAATTAGAGAGATTGGAAATTTCTGTATTTTAACTGTGAATTACTTCATTCTTGGATGAAACTTCTATTGCTCTGATTGATTTTGCTCTATGGACGAAGAAGTGCCTCAATTTGCTATTTGTCATCTAGGATTGGTTCATTTGTGATGCGTGTTTTCAGTTCCATTTGATGATGCATATTTAGTGTGGGAATTTACTGTGGTGGCAATGGCTATTCCATTATAACACAGGTTTACCTTAGTAGGCCCTAAATTAGCTGTTGAGTAAGAATGCAGAAGTAAATTAGTTGTTATCATTGCTGTTTCAGCATCTAGTAGGATATTTTGCACCTTTCTAGTGTTAATGGTTAATTATGTGATTTTGAAATACTAATGTTAATTGGTGTGGGATTTTTCTGTTCCCTGTGCTATAAAACCTGCTAAATTTTGTTGTTATTCCTTGTTTGCAACTTTTCATGTATGAAAATGGTAGTTTATTGGACTTCATTATCTGTTTACAAATTTCATGTTCATCCATCTACGTTTAGCAGTTGCAGTAACATTTTGACGTGTCTAGTTTGTACACAGATTCCATAACTCTGAATACTGATGTTCCATGTGTCCTATTGTATTGCATATGACTAGACATGCATATGTCTATGGTGATGAGTAGATTTTAGCAGGCATTGATGCATTTGGAGTAATTGTTGTAGCCATTCGCCCAAACCCTGTATCAAGTGGATCCGTGGTTCATGAACTGGATCTTCACACTTGGGTGGTATTTGGTTTGTGGATGGAATGGAATGTGCATTTGGTAAAAGGGAATGTGGATAACAACAGAGTGTGGAGAGAGTTGGAGAGTAAAAAAGAAAAAAAAATTTATGGTTTTGTCATATGTATATACATATATTTAAATGGGATGAAAGTGTTAGTTTCAGGAATGTACGTAGGAAATATGGCTAACAAATGATCCATATGTATGATGTTGTTGTGCAGGGAAATCAAGAATGGCTTGTAAAGCAAAGCTTATGATTCGTGAGGATGAGAAGTATGAAAGAAAGCCATTAGCCCTTTCACATGCAAGGATCGCCATTACAACAATAAAGGTGAAGTTCAGGATACGCAGCAGTTACAGAGGTTCCAGGCCAGTTGTTTTGGTCATCTATTACTGATAGAGGACCTAAAGTGGACTTCACAAATTGTCCACGGGCTGTTGATGAGGAAGGCTGATCCTAAGACTGTCTACAGGTGAATGAGATAAAATTCATTATTGGTAACAAGTTGATACAATTCATTGCCCAACACTTTTGCCTCATCACGAGGCTAAGGTTCGGAAAGCTCCCTTTCATTCCGAAGGCGACAAATGAAAACTGTTCCTTGAAGCGAAAATACTTCAGCAATAACCCTCCCACCCTTTCGGACCTACACACTGCCTTCATCAACTGCACAGATGATGAGGATGTGGTAAAGCTTGGAATGGTCTATTTTGCCATTTTTGTGCTATTGGGTACTGAAAAGCATGTGAACATTGACATGAGCTATTTGAAGTTGGTCGAAGGCCTAGAAGAGTTCGACAAGTATCCATGGGGCGCCGTGTCATATGCGACGACAAATGCTTCACTTTTGAGGGCAGTTTCTGCTGATTACCAACGAGTTAAAGTGCCCCAAAAAAAAAAATTACCAAAAAAAGTGGAAAGAGAGCGCAGACAAGAATGGCAAGTGGGAGACCAAGAGAGTACAACATAAGGGGGTTTGGCTTCGCTCTTCAGGTGAACAAATATCCAACAATGTTTTAGTTCATTTAAATACATTTACAAACATTGATGTTTGATTCTTGTAAACAGATTTGGGCATTTGAAGTCTTCCAAGCATTGGAAGCATTGCATTTCGCGGTGCATGAAGACAATAGGCACATCCCTCGAATATTACATTGGAGGAGCAACACGGTGGCCCGTTTTCGCGAGGTTATGAGTCAAGTTTTTGAAAACTTTGAGGTTAGTTTAGTTCGTAAGGATCATGTTATGATTAGGAAAAGGTCAAAAGTTCACTGATTTATTATATGTGTTTAAATTGGAGGTTGATGTGCAACTTCTCCGTCTCACTGATGTTGAGAAGCAACAACCTTATTGGAGTTGGGGTGATGATGAGAACAATGAAGAAATTGTTCAATTGTTTGGGGATGAGGCGGAAGAAAAAACCAGCACTTCCAGGTGAAGAAAAAGACACGGAAGTTGAGGAAACAGCTACCCTTCCCTCCTCTTCTAAGGTGAGCATGACCTGTTTCCAATATTTTGGCAATGAATGAATTAAAAGTGGTCATATATAATTAGTCTGTTGTAAAAATTGAGAGAATACGATAGGACTTAGCTGGAAATATTGATATAATATTTTGTAACCTTTCTAACTGTTGCATTATAACTTTATGCAGGGCAAAGTGTCTTTTACTAACTTTCGCAGTTTGAAGCATCAATTACAAAGCACTAAGGATGAGTTGGCAAAGCTACGTACTTCAAATCGAGGGCTTAGGAAAAGAGTGCGTTACTTGGAAGAGATTGTAGACAAAAACTGTTTGAAGCACGAGAAGGTGTGTGACAAACATAAAAAGGCTATTCAGGATTTGACTCAGACAATTGCTTCAGTCGAACATTATTTTAAGGTGGAGATGGAGGAGTTAAAAAAAAAATCTGGTGGAGAAGGGCATGAGGAAGTGTGTACTCGTCAGATGAATGAAGGAGGCAGAATGAAATGTCACCCTTCAATGAATCTATTAGTCCGACTAGCAGCGCGCTTGAAATGAACGCACAAGTTCCAGGTGAAGGAGTGGAAGCCTTCCTAGGCATGCATCCAGAACGGGCTGAAATGGAACCAGAAGTGCGTGGTGATGGAGTGGAAGCCTTTCCAGCCATGCATCCAGAACGGGCTGAAATGGAAGCAGGAAGTCCCTCCTCCGCGTGGAAGCCTTCCTAGCCATGGAAGTCGAAGCTGCTAAAATTGACAATTCAGTTGGGGACAAACAAGTGCACCAACATCCTCACAAGGTTCCTACTTCTGAAGATGTTTGTGCCTAATAAATCACGGCCATGAACTGACCGAAGGGGCCCCTTTTCTCGGCCCTAATACTTGCTCGTGAAACTAAAACGCGGCGTTTCTCCAATATGTTTGGCCTTCCTAAAAAGCAAACGAAAAGTTGCGAATGCATGATTATCTCGGCTTTGATTATAGGCCGAGGCCGAAGGTACTAAAGTCAGATCATCAAGTGGCAGCAGGGTCCCATGCTTCATTTAATGAAGCAATGCCTCTGTTTATGGCAGCAAACCCACTAACCACGAATAAGCATTTAATGCACGAGGGAAGGTTGGAAGTGATTGAAGTCAGGATTTGGTGATAGGAATAAGAGTGATTAGACGCAGACATTCTCACAAGAATTCTTGCAGTTGGAGAGATTGGGTCACCAACTATCAGAAACAATAAATGCGTCTCCACGGCCAGAAGCGCAAAACCCTTGATCAAGGCGGCGGTCGAGATTCACCGGGATTTATGGGGTCACACCACCATACGTCACGATCCCAAATGTCGATTGGACTACCCACTTGCTCTAATCAGGCTCCACCATGCAGATTTTTAGCCTCGATTACTCCTCCAAGAGCTTCCTATAAATACAAGGCTCAAGCTACATTCACGGGGTTCAAACACCAAACAAAAGCCTCCCACGGAGCAAATTATATTTTCCTGTAATGCACTTTCAATATCTTTACTTGCTTTCCTAGGAGTAGTGTTAGTTTGTAAGGAAAATCCATTCATCAATATATCATACGACCCTTGATTTTCAAGGCGCCGAGCACCATCTCTGTTACTCATTCATTCACCCCATATATCATACGACCGCTGCTCACGCAGCGCGCCAGAGCACCGCCCAAAACCCACCATCATCACCACCCTTAAACGGCCTTGTAGCTCAGGCCGTGAACCTGGGCAGCCGAGTCAGTTCCTCTCTCGGCTACAATCGTTTGATTAGAAGACGAGTTCAAACAGGCGCACCACTTGACCATTCTATCCACATCAACATCTCGACGCATGGTAGACGTGCCTGGCACGCCCGCGCACAACCGCACAGCATCCAAAAGCAGGAAGCCACGTGTTAACGCACATCCCCTTGGCCCCGAACCCCAGGCCGTGAGATTTGTGCAGCCGACACTTTTGGCACGCCCAGTGGAACACTTGTCAAAAACTCATGGTGGAAACTAGGGCATAGGCAAAGCTCAAAAACAAAGCGTTCTAAATGACTTCTGAGACTCCTGAGTCCACCTCACCAATCACTGTCACCGAGACCGAACACGAGGTCAGAACCTCGGCCAGCGTCCCAGTGACGACGGATTGCACGGCCGAGTCCATACAAGAACAGGCCGTGGTGGAAGATTTGATGTCTAAGCAGGCCCACAGGGATAGAGACATCCTTCATGGCCGCAATGGAAAGATTTTCCTCGGAACTACGGACGCTTTTCCAGGAGAGGACGCCGCGACCTCGCCCGCAACACCTCCTCAGGCCGGGAGAGGAGCCAAGAGTGCGAAAAGATTGAGCCTTACAGCGAAAGCAGCAGCCTCGGCATCTCCTGGCTGAACCCAAGAGTCAGGATACGTCCAGGCATTTGCTGCCGCGACGAATAGCTGGGGGCAGTCCCGGCCGCATGGTCGAATCACGGACCAACCTATCCGGGCGAGACAGCATACGGCCCACTCCACGTTTTGGCCAAAGCGTTAGGGGAGGGCAGCCCTCGTCATCTACGGTCCAGCAATTCGGCCCAACGCACACTTTGGCCGACCAGGCGCAGCCCGGCCGAGGTAACGCGAGAGAAGCGTCATCACAGCAACACGATCAGAATGGCTTGGCCGCTGCACTACCTATACAAATACACGATCCGGCCATTCCTCCGACAACGCAGACGCACCTAGGTTCCCATTATGATGTGATCCAGAGAACCAGGTAGCCATACCTCGAGGGCCGCCAGACCAAAAGTACCTCGATCAAGCCCACGGCATTCCTCTAATACCACCGGCTCGGTTGCAGCAGCGCGAGCCCTTTGCTCGAATGGCCCAGCGGGTAAAGCCGCGAAATGATGCGCAACAGGATAGGCCTTTTCAAGGGCTTCAGTTAGAAGATATTCGGTGTGTGATGAAAGACGGTTTAACACAGGGGCACCCGGGGCACCAGGTTACACAAGGCCGGACCTATCAAGGAAACCCAGGGTTTGGCGCAACTTATCTCCTAAAGCTTTGTTGGCACGCCGCACCTCAAAAAACTCCGTCGTAGACACATCTCCTTGCGTCTTGGCCTACGGCCATGACCCTGATAGACTATTGGAACTGGGGTTCGATTTCTTCAAATTATCAAACAACATAGCCAAAAGGAGAAGGACTACTCGCAAACCGGGCCCTGGAGTTCAGAAAACTTAGAACAGCCGAGACTCGACGCTTACAACTCGGCGCAGTTCCAGAAATAATGGCACCAAGGGCCTACGACAAAAAAGTCAAAAAGAAAAAGAGGGGGAAGTAGGCGAGCGAGTTAAACAAACGGTGCGGTGAACATAAGGCGAGAGGCATACGTTTGATCTTTCAGGGAAAAAGGCCCTGGCCTTATTTTTAGATTAAAAAGTTTTCTTTACAATAAGGGTGAACGGCCAGCGTGACCGAATCAAAAAAAAAAATATATATATATGAACACAAATGTCAATACAAAAATATATATATATATATATATAATAAAATGTATGTATGTGATTAATTATTACACCCCAAAAATATATTTAAAACAGCCGCTCGCCGCTAGAGACCCTTCGTTGAACATCCCCCAGAATCAGGCAGGTGATCCTTCGCCAAGCGATATCCCCGCTGTCTATGTCCGCCTACCATCTCGCCCGGATCAGCTTTCGCTCGGCCAATGCCTTCTTCGTCTCAACCGCACCATCTCGGCGCTGAAGGATGAGATCTTGACGGGCTTGGAGCTCGGCAATCTGAGCCTCGACCTGCGCAAGTTCTTCATTTTCCCATCGGACAACGAGGTCATTTTCTTTCAATCGGGCCATTGCAGGTCGGACTTGTTCCTTTATCTCCACAAGTTCTTGCTCGAGCGAGCTTCCCTCGGCCATCCTCGTAACGGCTTCAGCATACCGGCCGATCATCTCCTCGCCTTCGGCCAGCGCGGCTTGCACTCATCCAGCTCAGCCGAGTTCAGGAGACCGAGCGCCATAGCAGTATCCAGGCAGGACCTGAACTCCATGAACGCCTCGGCGGTGGTCATTTGATGAACCCCAAAGAAAAGGAACTCTCGGAGCCGTTCAACGACGGTCCTAGAATCCTCGTCCAGGGGAGCCGAGGTTGAGCTACCTCCTTCCTCATGGAGGCTGGCGTATAACTCCTCAAGATCATCGGAGGAGGTGGTCTCCTGAAAAGAAAAAAAAAAGAGAGGTTTAGGTGAGAAACAACTAGCTGGGACATGTGGAATGACAAGGTAAGGAAAAGGGCCGAACACTCACGGCGGTGGCGGCGAGCGACGCGGAGGAACTTCTGCAGGGACTCGGCACACTCGCGATCATGGCCCGCAGGGGACTCGGCACACTCGCGATCATGGCCCCGGTTACCACCAGCTCGGTCACAACCGCCGAGTCTTGGGACAACGGTGCTGGGGGCATGGTCGGAGCAACCATGGACAGCGGCGACGACGACCGGGAGGCTGGAAGAGAAGTTCGGTTAGACGCATGTGGCGCAATTCTAAAAATAAAGCTAAGTATAATAAAAGCAAACGCTTACCGAGCGGAACACAATGCCGCTTGGATGACGGAGAGTGGACAGGGATGGCTCGGCAGGCGCGGTAGCAGCCAAGGAAGGCACGAGAGAAACAGCCGAAGGGACTTCCGCTGAGGGCGGTCCGCGTTGGTTCCACGACAATGACTTCATCGTCTGGCACGACCGCAGCGGCTTCCTCGGCGGCCTCTTCAGCAGCCTCCTCTGCAGCTGGCACCTCCGCGGATGCTGACTCGGCATCCAGCATCTCTACCACCTCGGCGGCAGTGCCGTCCTCTCAACCACCGCCTCCGCGGTGCCCACCTCCTCGACCATCATCTCGGTAGCAGCGCTTCTTCCTCGACGCGGCTCCCGGGGCAGCTTCCTCCTCAACCACTACCTCGTCCTGAGGAAAGAACCAGATTACCAAAAGTATATAAAGAGGGGAGGGGGTGACCTGGAGGATAATGAAGAGGGAAGAAATCGAGGAACACTTACGGCCACAGGAGGGGCTTCACTTACAACCACAGGAGGGGGCTTCCTCATCATCCTCGCCCTCCGAGAAGACAAGGAGGGCCTTTTTTCTCTCCGCTCTCTGCGCCGCCATCTCAACCGCAACACTCTCGGCCGGTGCGGCCTCAGCCGGAGCAGCTTCAGTGCTTGGGGCCTCTCGACCCCTCTTGCGACCCGGGCCGCATAAACGAAGAGAGAGAGGCAAAGGAAGGTAAGGGGTAAAATAAACGAGGAGCAGACGTGGCTCAAGAAGGTCGAGGAAAATAAAACAGGTAAAGAGAAAGGGGGAAGTGCTTACCAGCAACGGCACTCGGCCGAACAGGAGAAGAGGACGGCACGGTCCTGTGCGCCAAGGTCTTTCGCGCCCCCACCGCGGCCATCGCCCTAGGAGTTGGGGCCGCAGTCGAAGCCACGACCGTTGCTCCAGCCAAAGGAGGGGCTGCCACCCTAGGTACGGCCAAAGGAGGTGCTCAGTCGAGGAGGTCCGGTTGATACCTTCTTCACTTTGCTGCCCTTGGGGGGGGGGGTCCCACCCTGCATTCTTCAGAGCCACCCTCGCGGCCTCTTCAACGGGCCGGAGAAATCTGGCCGATATGCACTCCTCGTACCAGACCCTTCCATCCTCATCATACGCATTACGGCGCAACCAAAGCGTCAGAGTAAGGAAGGTCATCCCCTTTTGGAGCTGGAAGGAAATGCCAGCCACGCCGTTCTGCTGGGCGACGTCGGCCCTCCAGGACGAGAGCCGGTTGATTGACAACGGGGGAAGTGGGGCCGTCCTGGGTCAGGCCGAACTGCCGCGCCATGAAATTTGGCAGATAAACCTCGGCCCCGGCCTTGGATAGGCCGTAGTGAAGGTCACGCGAAATTAGGAAGGAGCCCCAAATCTCCTTCAAGTCTTTCTCTGCCTCGCCATCAGGAATGACCCGAGAGGTCGTGCGCCAGGAACGAGAGGGAATGGCCGAGCAAGGCAGACGCGGAACTGCGTGCTAGTTCTCTCGGCCAGGCCATAGAAAAATTTATAGCAGAGGGCCGAGGTGTTACGCTTCCTGGGGGCTCGGGCAAACGCGTTGGCCAGCGGCTCGGTGTCGGTGATGTTGGCCACCGCCCTCAGCTCCAGAAAGTAGGCTTGTAGCCAGAACTGGAAGGCCCAAAGGGGACCGCCGTGCTTCGGCTTCATCCCGTCGATGACGACGTCATGAAGCGCGCGGTAGATGTGGCCGAGCAGGAATGGGCTGAGCGCTAGCCTGCCACCCTGCGCAAGATAGTCGGCCAGGTGGGCGAACTCCAGGGTGACCTTGTTCGCCTGGGTGCAGAATACAAACTTGCACAGCCAGTGTTTGTGCCTAATAAATCACGGCCATGAACTGGCCGAAGGAGCCCTTTTTCTCGGCCCAAGCACTTCCTCGAGAAGCTAAAGCGCAGCGTTTCGCCAAGGTGTTTTGCCTTCCTAGAAACAAAAGAAAATTTGCCAAGGCATGATCATCTTGGCCTCGATTGTAAGCCGAGGCCGAGGCCGAGCAAAATCACGGCCAGAGATATCAGAATCAACTCATCACGTGATAGCAGGGTCCCATGCTTCATTTAATGAAGTAATGCCTCTGTTTATTGCAGCAAACCCACTGACCACGAATAAGCATTTAATGCATGAGGGAAGGTGGGAAGTGACTGAAGTCAGGGTTTGGCGACAGGAAACAGGGTGATTAGACGTGGACATTCTCACAAGAATTCTTGCAGCTTGAGAGATTAGGTCACCAGCTATCAGAACAATAAATGCGTCTCCACGGCCAGAAGCGCGCAGAACCCACGATTAGGGCGGCGACTGAGATTCACCAGGATTTATGGGGTCGCAACACCATACTTCACGATCCCAAATGTTGATTGGACTACCCACTTGCTCTAATCAGGCTCCACTATGCAGGATTTCAGCCTTGATTACTCCTCCAAGAAACTCCTATAAATACAGGGCTCAAGATACATTCAAAGGGTTCAAACACCAAACCAAAGCCTCCCACAGAGCAACTTATATTTTCCTGTAATGCACTTTCAATATCTTTACTTGTTTTCCTAGGAGTAGTGTTAGACTTAAGGAAAATTCATTCATCAATATATCATACGACCCTTGATTTTCAAGGCGCCGAGCATCATCCTTGTTATTCGCTCATTCACCCCATATATCATACGACCGTCGCTCCCTGGGCAGCGCGCCGAAGCACCGCCCAAAACCCACCAACACCATCACTAAACGGCCTTGTAGCTCAGGCCGTGAACCTAACAGCCGAGATTAGTTCCTCTCTCAGCTACAATCGTTTGATTAGAAGACGAGTCCAAACAGGCGCACCACTTAACCATTCTATCCACATCAACCATCTCGACGCACGGAGACCGTGCTGGCATGCCCACGCACAAACGCACTGCACCCAAAAGCAGGAAGCCGCGTGTCAACGCATATCCCCTAGGCCTGGAAACCCAAGCCGTGAGATCTGCGCGGAGACAGCCGGGACAGCAGGAATGCGGCATGCTCAACTTCGCCGAGGGGGCCGATGGCGTCATCTTCGGCGCTCTCCTCTACACCAAAGTTGCTATAAAAACTGGAGTAGTTGAGCATGTTCTTCACCTTACTCCGCGACTCTCGTAAGAGTAGGCCAGGCGGCCTTGAAGCTCCCTTCCGCCTCAGGAGCAACGAGTGCGGCATTCACTTCTACGCCGAGAGGAGAGAGGCCGAAAGGGCGGCCATGTCCAGAACGGTCGGCGTCATAATGCCAAACCGAAAGTTCATGGTGTTGGTGGCCGACGACTAGAAGCATAGGGCTGCGGCCAAGAGCGACCGATCCATGACGAGCGGCTGATCGAACAGCTTGATCAAGTGATAGATACCTTGATCCTTCCATTGCTGGCCGAAGAAGTGTTCCATCCTCGGTAGCCATTTTTCCCAGCCCGGGGTCGAGGTTGGCCATTGGGCCTACGGCCTGACGACGTTCCAATCTTGGAAATCCCCCCGTTAAAAGCCGAGAGGTCCACCAGATTGTTCTTCAGATGAGCTACCAACCTCTCTGGCATCCCACCATTTATAGAGGGGTCGAGGATGTAGGAATCGGTGGCGACGCCGTCATCATCAGCCCTGCCGGCCGTTTGAGCAACGGGCTCGGCCGTTATGACCGAGCCGGGTAGTTTCAGTGAACGCCGTGGGTTTGGCCGAGAGTAATCTCGGTCGGCTGGCCATCGAGGTATGGTCACCTGGTTCTCCTGGTCTGTATCATAAAGGGAACCTAGGTGCGTTTGCACTGCGTCTGAATGGCTGAATCGTGTATTTGCAATGATAGTGCAACAGTCATGCCTTTTTGCTCGCACTGTTGTGGTAACGCTTCGGTCACACTGCTTTGGTCGGACTGTGCTTGATCGGCCAAAGTATGGGTTGGGCCGAATTGCTCGGCCGTAGACACCGTAGGACTCCTCCTGAACGCTTTGGCTAGAGCGTGGAGTGGGCCACATGCTTTCTTTGCCGGTTGGTTTGGTCCGGGACTCGCCCTTGTGGGCTGGGACCGTCCCCAGCTGTTGGTCGACGCAAAGAATGCCGGCTGTAGCCTAACGCTTGGGTACGGGAAAGACGCCAGGCTGCCGCTTTCGCCGTATGGCTCAATCCTTTCACGTTCCTGGTTTCTATGTCCGGCTCCAGGGGTGTTGCGGGCGAAGTCACCGGCATTCTCTCCTGGAAAAGCGTTCGCAGTTCTGAAGAGAATCTGTCCATCGTGGCCATGAAGGATGTTTCCATCCTGCAGCCTGCCCTGGACATCAAATCCTCCATTACTGCTTGTTCCTGGATGGACTCGCCGTACGATCCGTCATTACTGGGACGCTGGCCGAGATCCCGACCATATGTTCGGTCTCGGTAATTGGTGAAGTGGACTCAGGAGTCTCAGAAGTCATTTCGACGGCTTTGTTTTTGAGCTTTGCCTGTGCCCTAGTTTCCACCATAATTTTTTTGACAAGTGTCCCACTGGGCGTGCCAAAAGTGTCTGCCGCGCAAATCTCACGGCCTGGAGTTCCGGGCCGAGGGGATATGCGTTAACACGCGGTTTCCTGCTTTTGGGTGCGGTGCGGTTGTGCGCGGGCGTGCCAGCACGGTCTCCGTGCGTCGATGTGTTGATGAGTGTTGGATGGATAAGTGGTGCGCCTGTTTGAACTCGTCTTCCTAATCAAACGATTGTAGCCGAGAGAGGAACTGGTCTCGCTGTTCAGGTTCACGGCCTGAACTACAAGGCCGTTGAGTGATGGTGTTGGTGGTGGGTTTTGGGCGGTCGTGTGATATATGGGGTGAGTGAACGAACAACAAGGATGGTGCTCCGGCGCCTTGAAAATCAAGGGTCGTATGATATATTGATGAATGGATTTTCCTTACAATCTAACACTACTCCTAGGAAAGCAAGTAAAGATATTGAAGGTGCATTACAGGAAAAAATAAGTTGCTCCGTCCGTGGGAGGCTTTGTTTTTGGTGTTGAACCCTTTGAATGTAGCTCAAGTCTTGTATTTATAGGAAGAGTCTCTGGAGGAGTAATCGAGGCTAAAAATCTGCATGGTGGAGCCTGATTGGAGCAAGTGGGCAGTCCAATCGACATTTGGGATCGTGAAGTATGGTGGTGTGACCCCAGGAAATCCCAGCTGAACCCGGCCGCGCTCTTGATCGTGGGTTCTGAGCTTCTGGCCGTGGAGACGCATTTATGGCCTGGATAGCTGGTGAACCAATATCTTCAGGCCTCGAGAATTCTTGTGAGAATGTCCACGTCTAATCACTCTGATCCTCATCACCAAATCCTGACTTCAGTCACTTCCCACCTTCCCTCATGCATTAAATGGTTCATTGTGGCTAGTGGGTTCGCTGCATTAAACAGGCACTACTTCATTAAATGAAGCATGGGACCCTCCCGTCACGTGATGATTTGCCTTTAATGCCTTGGCTGTGATTTTGTTCGGCCTCGGCCTCAGCCTTGCCCCGAGGCCGAGATGATCATGCCTTAGCATTTCTTCTTTTGTCTTTAGGAAGGCGAAGTACCCTGGCGAAACGCTGCGTTTCAGTTTTTACGAACAAGTGCCAGGGCCGAGAGAAGGGGCTCCTTCGGCCAGCTTATTGCCGTGATTTATCAAGCACAAACAGTTATTTTTTTGATATTTTCGTTCAAGTTGCAACTAGAACTTGGGGTGGAGATGTCATCTGAATTATGCTAGTGAACCATCCCAAGTGAAATACAATCAGCATTTTGTATTTCTCTTATATCACGACTATATCACTTTGTTATCCCCTTTGTATCAATTCTTTATCACCATTGTATCACTTCAATATCACCCGGGTATTGTAGGCCGTGTTGGTGGAATAGATGTATGAACTGCGTTGGCTGCGCAAATCTCACGGCCTAGAGCTCCGGGCCTAGGGGATATGCGTTAACACGTGACGTCCTTCTTTTGGATGCGGTGCGGTTGTGCGCGGGCGTGCCAGCACGGTCTCCGTGAGTCGAGATGGTGATGTGGATGAAATGGTTAAGTGGTGCGCCTGTTTGAGTTCGACTTCTAATCAAACGATTGTGGCTCAGAGAGGGAACTGACTCTCGGCCGTCAGGTTCACGGCCTAAGCTATAAGGCCGTTTAATGGTGGTGTTGATGGTGGATTTTGGGCGGTGCTCCGCGCGTTGCTCAGGGAGCGACGGTCGTATGATATATGAGGTGAATGAGAGAGTAACAGAGATGGTGCTCCGGCGCCTTGAAAATCAAGGGTTGTATGATATATTGATGAATGGATTTTCCTTACAATCTAACACTACTCCTAGGAAAGCAAGTAAATGTATTGAAAGTACATTACAGGAAAATATAATTTACTCCGTGGGAGGCTTTTGGTTTGGTGTTTAAACCCTTTGAATGTAGCTTGAGCTTGGTATTTATAGGAAGAGCTCTTGGAGGAGTAATCGAGGCTGAAAATCTGCGTGGTGGAGCTTGATCAGAACAAGTGGGTAGTCCAATCGACATTTGGGATCGTGAAGCATGGTGGTGTGACCCCATATATCCTGGTAAATCTCCGCCGCCCCCTGACCGTGGGTTCTGTTCCTCTGGCCGTGGAGACGCATTTAATGCTCTGAGAGCTGGTAACCTAATCTCTTAAGCTCTAAGAATTTTTTGTAAGAATGTCTTGCTTAACCACTCTGATTTCTGTCGCCAAATCCTGACGTTAGTCACTTCCCCTCTTCCCTCGTGCATTAAATGCCTCTTTGCAGCCAGTGGGTTTGCTAGCCAGAGGCGTTACTTCATTAAATGAAGTGTGGGCCCCGGCTGCCACATGGCGATCTGTTTCTAATATCTTTGGTCGTGTCTTTTTCGTCCTTCGGCCTCGGCCTACAATGCCGTGGTCGAGGCCGAGATGATTATGCCTTCACGTTTTCCTTTGCTTTGAAGAAGGCAAAAACACCTGACGGAACGCCGCGTTTTTGTTCATGAGCAGGTGCTAGGGCCGAGAAAGGAAGCCGCTTTGGTCAGTGTACGACCGTGATTTATTAGGCACAAACGTTGCCCCCACATCCCCGGATTCTTCGGTCCCGGCATGGGTAGGGGCCGAATGGATTCCAGGGGATGGACCCTTTGCATTCCTTCTGAAGTGATTGACAACTGGTGTATTAAATGCGCAGGTCAGTCGCGCATTTAATGCACAAGCACGTCATGCAGGCCATCATTGCCCAGACTTATGCGAGGCGTCGCTTCGTCTCGTCAAATGAAACGACGGCCTCTGAGCTACCGACACGTCATCGTGCTTTCGATTTGTGCGAGCCATTTGTTTTGCCTCGTCAATCGAAACGTCGGCCCCCAGGTTTTCTGACGTGTCCTCGCGTGCTCCGAGTATGTTGTCAGGCCGTTACGTCTTTCGAGGGTCATGCCTTGTTTTTGAATTCTAGCGCCAGGTATAAAAACCCTGCCTTTCTTCATTTTTATTCACGCCTTCAAAATCCTTAAGTCCATGCTCCCCAAAAGTTCGCTTTGAACTTCCTAGTTTCTCAGCCTTCTCTCTTTGATTCTAAGACTCTTCTCTTGCTTAGTGACCTCTTTACTCGCTTTAAACATTTCTCGAGCCTTTCGTTGATTCCTGGGCTTCTTCTTCTAGCCCTTTCTCCTCCATTTTAACTTGCTCTAATGGCCCCCATTGTAGCCTTTCCAAAACCGGGGTCGAGCCATATCTGCTAAGCCTCGCGACTTGGCAGTTTGGCCTCATCCAGATGGCATCTCTTCTCCTACTATCCACCAATCGTCTTTTGTCTTGGAAAGTCGACGTGAGCCAAGGCCATGATGTGGCCGAGATTCCTTCCCAGCCCTGGAGGAGGATGACCTTCCTACCTATGAGGCCAAGGAGAAACTGCAATGCGATTGATGAAGATGGGAGGGTCTGGTATGATGATTCTATCTCGGCCATGTTCATTTGGCCGGCACCCCGGCTGCACCTATGGCCGGAGTGACAGCCTGGCCCTGGCCAGAATGACGGCCCTGGCTTCGCTCGGCCGTACCCATGTCCAGAGTGATGGCCCTTCCCCTGGCCGGAATGACCGCCCTGGCTTCACCCGGCCGTACCCGTGTCTTGAGTGACGGCCCTTCCCCTGGCTGGAATGACGGCCCTGGCTTCACCCGACCGTACCCGTGTCCTGAGTGACGGCCTTGGTGGGGCCGTGGTTAGTGAAGATATGGGCGGTGGAAACATCGCCTTGGGAAGAAACATATGCCCGTCCAGCGAGGGGATCACGAAGCCGTCGTTCGTAGACTTAGGGTGTAATCTATTTTTCTCATATGCATATTTATATGTTGTAATCGGCCATGACCGGCCGTTCCTTTGTAAACGCGACCCCTTTCTTTTGATCTAAATGAAGTATAACTTTTTTCTTCTGACTGAATGCATGCTCTTTCTTTCATCTTTGTCGTGTTGTTTACTTTATTTATTTGCCAATTGCAAACCTCGTAACTCTTTCTCGGCCGTCTCCCATAATGATGGGGCATATTTCTTTAAATACCTGGGCGTTTATTGGCAAGTTGTGCCATTCTCCATCCCTATCTCTCAACTGAAATGCACCTCGGCCAAGAATTCATTCAATAATAAACAGCCCTTCCCAATTGGGTGAGAATTTGCCGAACCGAGGGTCTTTAGTCCCGATAGGAAGCACTGCTCGCAATACCAAGTCGCCTTCGGCGAAAGTCTTTTGCTTGACCTTTCTATTGTAGGCCTTTGCCTGCATTAGGTTATAAGCATCGAGTCCTGGACTGCTCCAAATCTTCTAACTCATGAGCCATGGCTTGCGCATAGTCCTTCCTTTCTTGCCCAGGCTGTTCCGATCACACGGAGAGACCGAACCTTTAACTCCATTGGAACGATGGCGTCATGATCGTAGGTTAAGGCATAAGGAGATGTGCCTGTAGCTGATCGTTTTGAGATTCGGTAAGCCCAAAGGGCTTCAGGGAGTAAATCGTGCCATGCCCTAGGTTTTTCCTCAATCATTTTCTCAAGGATGCCCTTGATTACCTTATTGCTCGCCTCAGCCTTCCGTTAGACTGGGGGTAGTAAGGTGTTGAGTAAACCAATTTGATCCCCATCCTTTCGGTGTACTCCCGAGTTTCGGCCGATGCGAAAACTGGGCCGTTATCGGCCGTGATAGTCTCAGGTATACCGAATATGTGGACGATGTGGTTTTCGAAGAATTTGACCACCTGTGCGCTATAAATTGACCGATAGGACTCCGCCTCGACCCATTTAGTAAAATAGTCGGTTGCCACCAGAATCCATGCGTGTTGGTTGGACGCTGCCGGATAGATTTTGCCGATGATATCCATGGCCCATCCTCTAAACGGCCACGGTTTAGTAACCGGGTGGAGGGCTTCGGCCTGTACCCTTTGTATGGGGCCGTAGATTTGACACTTGATACACCCCTTCGCATATTCTATGCAGTCCTTTAAAATGGTCGGCCAATAATAGTCGTGCCTCCGAACCAACCACCTCATCTTGACGGCGGACTGGTGAGCGCTGCAAATCCCCTCGTGGGATTCGGTCATGATAACCTTAATATCTTCGGCGCTGGGGCATAGAATCAATAACCCGTCTGATCCCTTTCAATACAGCTCGTTTTGATAAATTAAATAACACCGAGCTCGGAAACGCATAGTCCTCTCATGGCTGCCCAGGGTCGCGCAAATACTTCACTATGGGGTAGCGCCAGTCGGCTTCGGCCGTGCCTGACTTCGTCGGTGATCTCGGTCGATGACACTTGCGTTGTCATTCCCCGTTCGGCCAAAGCCGGCAAGGTACGCCTCTTGATTCTTATCACACGATCGGGGACACCGTCCGGAATATTCACGCCTGACCCCACCTGGGCCATCTCATTGGCCTCATGGTTTTCGGTGCGGTACGGGAACAAAGGAGGTCCTAGAAAACGCGTCGGCCGTATTGAGGGCCGTTACATAATACATAGTTAGATTCCCGCTCGTGCACTGGTATTCCCCGTCAGTTGATTAATTACCAGCTGAGAATCATCGTAGACCAAGACACGGGTCGCTTTCATTTCTTTCAGAATTTCGAGACCGATGATGAGCGCTTCGTATTCGGCCTGATTATTGGTGCATTTGAAATCAAGCTGGAACGTAAATTGCCACCTTTGTCCTTGAGGGGACTAGATCACGACTCCGGCCCCAGACCTAGCCTCGGTACCTGAGCCGTCGAAGTACATGGTCTATGCCGATCTCGACCTTCAACTCTTCTTCCTCCCCTGAGCCGGGTGGTGAGCCAAGAAATCGGCCAATGCCTGACCTTTGACCGACTTCTGAGCCACATATTGGAAGGTGAATTCACACAATGCCATCGTCCACTTCCCAATTCGGCCGCGTGTGATCGGCCGAGTGAGCATATATTTGATGAGATCGGTGTTGGAGATGATCTGAACGACCGAAGGAAGCATATAATGGCGCAACTTGGTAGGCCCGAAATAAAGTGCTAAGCATAATTTCTCGATCGGTGAATAGTTTAGCTCGGCCATGTTAAGGGTGCGGCTCAGATAGTGCACTGCTTGTTATCGTTCAGACTCGTTGTCTGAGCCAGCGAGACGCCGATAGAGCCCTCTGAAGCCGAAATGTAAAGCCTCAAGGGTTTCCCTCTTTTCGGCGGCATAAGGACCGGTGGTTGAGATAAATATTTCTTAATGTCGTCGAGGGCCGCCTGATGTTCTGCCCCCACACGAACCGTTCCGTGTCTTTCAGCTTGAGCAGAGGAGTCAGCGGCTGGATTTTCCCTGCCAAATTGGATATGAACCGCCTTAAAAAGTTGACCGTGCGCCCGTATTCGGTTGAAAGCCTGTCGAGATGCCCTACATGGTCGGCTTTGGATGGGGACTTTACAACCACGTCGTCGATATAGACTTCAACGGTTTGGCCGATAAGGTCGTGGAAAATAAGGTTCATAGCTCGTTGGTATGTCGCGTCGGCATTCTTTAGGCCGAACGGCATGACCACCCATTCATAAGTCTCGATTGCGCCTGGACATCTGAACGCCGTCTTGTGGACATCTTCCTCGGCTATGAAAATTTGGTTGTAACCAGCATGGCCGTCCATGAAAGGGCAGGAGCTCGTTCTTCGCGGCTCCATCTACCAGGAGGTCCTGACATAGGCATGGGGTACTCGTCTTTGGGGGTTGCGAGATTCAGATTTCTGTAATCGGTGCAAACCCTCAAAGCCCCAGTCATCTTCAAAACCGGTACGATGTTAGCCAACCACTCAACGTCCGGGCTGTTCGGATGAAGCCGGCTTTAAGGAGCCGTTCGATCTCTGCCCGCCGCGCAAATCTCACGGCCTGGAGTTCCAGGCCGAGGGGATGTGCGTTGACACGCGGTTTCCTGCTTTTGGGTGCGGTGCGGTTGTGCGCGGGCGTGCCAGCACAGCTCCGTGCGTCGAGATGTTGATGAGTGTAGGATGGATAAGTGGTGCGCCTGTTTGAACTCGTCTTCTAATCAAACGATTGTAGCCGGAGAGGAACTAGTCTCGGCTGTTAGGTTCACGGCCTGAACTACAAGGACGTTGAGTGATGGTGTTGGTGGTGGGTTTTGGGCGGTGCTTGGCGCGTCGCTCAGGGAGCGACGGTCGTATGATATATGGGGTGAGGGAACGAACAACTGAGATGGTGCTCCGGCACCTTGAAAATCAAGGGTCGTATGATATATTGATGAATGAATTTTCCTTACAGTCTAACACTACTCCTAGGAAAGCAAGTAAAGATATTGAAAGTGCATTACAGGAAAAAATAAGTTGCTCCGTGGGAGGCTTTGGTTTGGTGTTTGAACCTCGTTGAATGTAGCTCGAGCCTTGTATTTATAGGAAGAGTTCCTGGATGAGTAATCGAGGCTGAATTTACGCATAGTGGAGTCTGATTAGCGCAAGTGGGTGTCCAATCGACATTTGGGATCGTGAAGCATGGTGGTGTGACCCCATAAATCCTGGTGAATCTCGGCCGCCGCCCTAATCGTGGTTTCTGCGCAGCTGGCCGTGGAGACGCATTTATTGCTTTGATAGCTAGTGACCTAATCTCTCAAGCGGCAAGAATTCTTGTGAGAATGTCTACGTCTAATCACTCTGTCTTCTATCGCCACAACCTGACTTCAGTCACTTCCCACCTTCCCTCATGCATTAAATGCTTATTTGTGGCCAGTGGGTTTGCTGCATTAAACAGGCGCTACTTCATTAAATGAAGCATGGGTCCCTGTTATCACGTGATGATCTGACTTTAATATTTCTGGCCGCGATTTTGCTTGGCCTCGGCCTCGGCCTGCACTCGAGGCCGAGATGATCATGCCTTGGCATTTTTCTTTTGTCTTCAGGAAGGCAAAGCACCTTGTTGAAACGCTGCGTTTTAGTTTTACGAGCAAGTGCCAGGGCCGAGAAAGGGGGCTCCTTCGGCCAGCTCATGGCCGTGATTTATTAGGCACAAACAATCTCTTCCTTGACTTTAAGTTGTACTTCGGTTGAGAACTGCCTCGGCGCCTGTTGAAAAGGCCTAAACCCCTCCTTGATCTTTAATTCGTGCTCAATAAAACTTCTCGGCAATCCAGGCATCTCATGGTAATCCCAAGCAAAACAATCCTTATATTCATGGAGCAGGCCGATAATCTCGGCTGGTAACTCTGGGTTCAAGAGTTGGCTTACAAAAAGAGGCCGTGGTTCAGCCTTCGATCCTACGTTTATTTCTAATAAAGGTTCTTGGACCTCAGGGTAGTCATCCTCCATCTCGGCGGGCGCCGTTTCTAGGTCGTCAAAAGTCAAAGCATCCACCTCGTCTGATTCGTGGGGGAATTCGATCAGGTTGATCGGTGAGTTTGACCGTAAGGATTCCTCCGCCCAGTGTTCCAGCAGTCTTTCCAGCAGGTCGGTCATGGCCACTGCTCCTTCTTCTTTAGTTTCTTTGTTTGTCATCTAAAGGCTAGTGAGGTTGATCAATACTTCGCGCGCCAAATCCTATCGAACATTCTCGGCGCCTAACTCCAGCACTTTCTGGGCCGTTGTCCTGGTTGGTCGGCCACTTGCATCGTGGCCAGTGAGGACAACCCATCCAACGTCGTCGTCGTAAATCCGCACTTGCACGGCGTTGGTTTCGAAGGGTTTTCGTCGGCCGGGTGTATGGATACCCTCTGGCCGTCCCAATAGAACAACGGTTGGAAGAGGGAGGACGTATGCATCCGAATTGATGGATCCAGTCACGACCGAGCAGTATATTGTAGTCCACACTGGATTCGACTACATAGAAGGCCGCGACTCTTATCTGGTCGGCCACGGTGATTTTTAACGGCAATACCCCGATGGTCTTAGATTTATCACCAACAAAGCTGCTCATGACCACGTAGCTGGGGATGAGGTCATCTTTGGACTTATCCAGCTTCCTCATCAGGGAATAGGGAAGGATGTTGACCGTCGCCCACAGTCAACGAAGACCTTGGACACGGGCACACCCTCTACATGAGCCGATATGTACAACGGCTTGAGATGTCGGTATTTGTTCGGCTCGTCTCTGGGTATTACCTCGTTAAAAGCCACGGCCAACAACTCTTCCTTTGTCTTTGGCCTCAGATCAAGCTGCTCCTCGGCCACATCATTATCCAGGCCGTTGGTCTGCCCTCCTGGGGCTGAAAATTCAGACGGTAGCACCAAGACCATGTTCATGCTGACCTCCTTCGACTCCTGCTGGCCTCCCCTACCAGCTTCCTCTTCGGCCTCACAGCCGTCCTTGGCGAGAGTTTTTTCCTCAACCATCCCGAGGATCCCCTCATATTCTTCATTGGAGATTCCCATCGTGGGGTCGTCCTCGGCCTCATGCCCAAAGAAAGGATCACCGGGCCCTCGACCATAGGCCTTGCAGTCCTAGGGATATCGTCTGTGGACACTATGATCTCAGGGGGGGTCCGAGGCCTCGACCTTCTCCTCGAGGGCTCGTCTAGCCTTAGCCAACGCATCCCTGGCTATTAAGTAGTCGTCCAAACGGCTTACCCGAGCCTTTTCCTCGGTCGTCGAGACCAAAGATAGTGTCGGCCGAGTCACAGGTAAATATTGGCGGAGGTATTCTAGTCGGCCTTGCCTCAAGGGGGCCTTAGCCTCCAATCTTCCTAGGTCAGGGTGGTAACCTGGCATCCCTCTTGCTCTGGCTTCCCTGTTTGCCTGGTATACAGCCTTAATGGCCGAGTCAGATCCGCTGGTAATGAGGAGCCCCTCCGCTTTAGTGTTTTTAGGGCCAACTCCACGATTTCACGGTTCTAGGGGTCATGCCGTATAGGTCGGTGGCCGAGTGGTCTTTATGGAATTCTATGAGAAATGACAAACCGTTGGCCGAAAAGGGGGGTCCCTTCCGTGGTAGACGTCGACGATACACTCGTCTGTTTTCTCCATGGCCGCGGCTTTTGGCCCACCGAAGCGGCCGACGTTCCGCGAGGATTCTCGTCCTATCTAGGGAGCCACGTCCTTGGAGGCTTGATGTTGGCCGTCTTCACTGGAGAAGGGACGATTGGTAAGGATGGTGGCCTGTCTACGGTCGCCAATTCTCTTGGTGTTTGGAACCCTCGGCCTGGGTCGTCTATATCCTGGCCTCCTGAACTTGTCTCTGCATCCTTCTCAGCTGGGTTTTTGTCAGTGGTTCAGCCCTGCCCCCAGGTCGTGCATGGTACCAACGGTCATCCCGTATGACCAGCGGTTTGAAAGTCTTTACTGGCCTAGGGCGGCCCCGTCTTTGTGGCCCACCGAGGTCCTGGAGGTTTGTGCCCCCAGTCAGTTGGAAAACGCTCTCCTGGCCGCCGACGGTCGTACTGGCCGCCGAATTTCTTCATAGTTGGTTGAGATGGTGATGAGCACATAAACTATCACATTTATTATCCCTAAATATATTTGTTAGTAATTGATTTTCTTACAATTTTAGTTAATTAGGTTTGTTTTTCACTTTTGCACTTGCATACATACCCATTACATAATTGATGATGATTTCATTTTAAGGTTGAGGAATTAACAAACATGACTTGGTGGCATTAAACAATTTGTAGTTGGGAATGAACAAATGAATGATGAAGATTTAGTGCCACACCAAGGCATAAAAGAAAGGAAAAGAAGCAATGGATGGAGCAACCAAGAAGAAAAGAATTGAAAAGAATGCATGAAGTGCCACACCCATGCCAAAAGAAGAAACAATGAAGAGATGGGTTACGGTTGTGCATTGAACAAGATGAAGAATTTGGAGAATGGAGTCATCAACACTATGGAATAAGTAATGGAAGCAAATTGGCAATTGGTTTGATGGCAAGTGGAATACATATTAAATTCATGAATGGAGGGATTTGATGAATTTAGAATTGCTCCCATTTTCCTATAAATAGGAGGAGATATGGCATTGTAAAATCACACCAAGCTCACAATCTTCTCTTGAGCTCTCTCTCCTTCCTCCATATCTTTCTAAGTTTTAAATTTCTGTTTTAGTTTTATTTTATGGGGAACTAACTCCCTAGCTAAGGCTAGGGGGAAAGCTTTTAATATAAGTGTGTAATTTTTATTAGTTTGATCCAAACTTAAGCTTTAATGTGAATTTGTAGTTTTTGTTCAAATGGAATTTGTAGTTTTCTTTTTAATTAATTGATGAATGTTTGATAATCTATTTCATGGGTTCAATCATGTTTTTCCCATTGTGTAGTAAAAACTTTCATGCTTTTAAAAGAGAAGAGAATTACTAAAGATTAATAGAATTTTGATGAAGATTATTTTTTGATAGTTTGTTGCCAATGGTACAAGTTATGCTTAGAATACTTCTAAAGGAAATTAAAAAGAGCTTTAATTATTTTGAACAACTACAATGGAAAATATTTTGTGGATCAAATTAATAAGAGTTGCATGCTTATGTTAAAAGTGGAACCCCAATGCCTTAGTGTTTTAATCAATTAAATTTTCTCTAAATCAAATCTTGCATAAATCAACCTCTCAATCACACTTGTTCTTTTTCATCTCTGTTATTTTCTTTACACTGCTCTCTGTGGATACGACACTCGGACTTCCGAGCTACACTGCTATACGACACCTCCCTTGGGTTTTGCAAAGTGGTGCGAACAAATTGGCGCCGTTGCCGGGAGCGGCTTGTCAAAGAGTACAGAGATCCCTTGGGTCAGAGGTTTGCTGGTTATGTGAAATTCTTCACATATGGTACACTCTTTCCAACTTTCATCCTATTGTTAATATATATATATTTTTTTTTTAAATTTTGTTTTTGTTTATTTATTTATTTACTTTATGCGACCTAGAGATCATCTAGGAAGGTTTGTCAGAAAGTCTGAAACTGTTAATTTAGAACATTCTGCTTCAACTTCTTCAACTGAAATATCCAATAAATCTGAAAGCATGGCAGCAATTGTGAATGATGAACAAGAAATTGCGAATAATGAACAAGAGGTTAATGCTCAGATTTTGAATAATGAAATGAGAGAAGAAGTAGTTGCACCTAGAACTTTAGAGACATTTTTGCATCCTATTCGTGCACCAAATCCTTCATGCATCATGTTTCCACCTAACATGCCAAATTATGATTTCAAACCTGGAATGATTCAATTACTACCTATTTTTCATGGCATGGAAAGTGAAAATCCTTATGTGCATGTTAGGGAATTTGAAGAAGCAATTGGCACCTTTTACAATGTTCAACTTGATAGGATTAATTTCATAAGGTTGAAATTTTTTCCTTTTTCCTTAAAAGAAAAAGCCAAAGGTTGGTTGTATTCATTAAGGGCTAGATCCATAGGTTCTTGGGGGGAAATGACTCAAGCATTTTTTAACAAATATTTTCCTAATCACAAGACGATTGCTCTTAAAAAAAGAATCTCAAATTTCTCTCAAAAGGAAAATGAAACTTTGTATCAAACTTGGGAAAAATTTAAAGAGCTTTTGAATTTGTGTCCACACCATGGCTTTGAAAACTGGCGTCTCGCTAGTTATATCTATGAGGGACTTCTCCCCCGTGATCGCCAATTTGTTGAGTCTATGTGTAATGGAAATTTTATGCAAAAAGACCCTGATGATGCCTTAGAATTTTTGGATGAAATTGCTGAAAAAGCTCATCAATGGACTGTCCCCAGTCTAGTTGAGACCACTGATCGTTCAAGAATTGCCACATCTTCTACTAATAAAGGAATTTATCAATTAAAAGAAGAAGATGATTGGAAATTAAAATTTGAGGTTTTGACTAAAGAGATAGCTGCTTTGAAAACGGAAAAATCAAATTTGCCTCAACCTATTTTTCAAGCTGATGTTAATCAAGTATGTGATTCTTGTTATGAGATTGGTCATACTGTTAAAAATTGTCCAATTTTTCAGGAAATGAAAGGAGCTTATGAGGAGCGTTGTGCTGCTGTTGGAAACTTCAAACAACAATATTCTCCTTTTTCCAACACTTACAATCCAGCAACAAGGAATCATCCAAACTTTCGTTGGAGCAATGATTCACAACCTCAGGTAAGTGATAGAAATTCTTTCAATCATCAGTTTCCTGCAACTAATACATTTAATGCTAGGCCTTCTTTGAGCGATACTCTTCAAGCATTTATGCAGGAACAGCAGAAGCAAAATCAAAGGTATGATACCTTGTTTGGTCAAATGGTTGAAGAAAATAAAGAAATTAAAAGCCAAATTTCTAAATTGACAAATTCTTTTGCAATAAATGAAAAAGGAAAATTTCCTTCCCAAACTCAACCAAATCCAAGGAATGTTAATTCGTGTGAAACCTCAATTGAACATGCTAAGTCTGTCATTGCTCTTAGAAGTGGTAAAATAATTGATAACACACCTTCACTGAAGGAAGTTGAAAAATCTAAGAATAATGATAAACTTAACATGTCCAACTTGAATGAATCAAATGAATATCATTTTCCTGCTCCTTTTCCTCAAGCTTTAAATCCTCCAAAGAAATTGAATCAAAATTCTGAAATTTTGGATGTTTTTAAAGAAGTCAAAGTTAATATTCCTCTGTTAGATGCTATTAAACAGATCCCTTCTTATGCTAAATTTTTAAAAGATCTGTGCACATTTAAAAGAAAGCATCAAGTGAAGAAAACTGCATTTTTGACTGAACATGTGAGTGCATTGTTGCAACATAAGGTCCCTCCTAAATACAAAGATCCAGGAAGTCCCACTCTTTCATGTGTAATTGGAAAAAATTACATCAATTGTGCTTTGCTTGATTTGGGGGCTAGTGTAAATTTATTGCCATATTCAGTATATTTGCAGTTAGGTCTTGGTGAATTGAAGCCCACAACAATGAAGTTGCAACTTGCTGATCGTTCTCTACGAGTGCCGAGAGGGGTAATTGAGGATGTATTGGTCCAAGTGGACAAATTTTACTACCCTGTTGACTTTGTTGTTTTGGATACACAACCTATTTTGCATTCTGAAAATGAAATTCATGTCATTTTAGGACGTCCATTTCTTGCTACATGTGACGCACACATTAGTTGCAGAAGTGGGGTAATGAAACTCAGTTTTGGTAACATGACATTGGAAATTAACATTTTTAATGTTTTCAGGCAACCTTATGAAGATGATGAATGTGCAGTGGTGAACTTGATTGAAGCTCTTGTGCAAGATCAATTTGAGAAGACCAGTATTTCTGAACCTCTAGAGGCTCTTTTATTGAATTCTAAAGAATCTGAATTACTTGAGGATCCGGAAATTGCTTATCTTAATTCATTATTTAATTCCTTGCAGGTTGATAAATGGACGCCAAGGTTTGAGAAGCTTCCACCTCGGAAGGAAAAGACATTGCCATCAAATGTGGAAGTTCCTAATCTAGAATTGAAGCCTTTACCCATGGGACTTAAACATGCATTCTTGGGGGCCAACAACACTTTTCCAGTGGTAATATCTTCTGAACTTGACTCTTTGCAAGAAGGTAAGTTACTTAATGTGTTGAATTCTCATAGATCTGCCATTGGTTGGACTCTTGCTGACATTAAGGGAATTAGTCCTCTTGTTTGTACTCATAAAATATTTTTAGAGGAAGAAGCCAAGTCTTCCAGGGAAGCACAACGTAGGTTAAACCCAATCATGAAAGATGTTGTTAAAACTGAGGTGTTGAAATTAATAGATGCAGGTATTATTTATTCCATCTCTGATAGTAAATGGGTAAGTCCTACTCAAGTTGTACCTAAGAAATCTGGCATAACTGTGGTTGAAAATGATAAAAATGAATTGATACCTACTAGAGTTGTTTCAAGTTGGCGCATGTGCATTGATTATAGAAAGCTAAATTCTGCAACTAGAAAAGACCATTTCCCTTTACCTTTTATTGATCAAATCTTAGAAAGGGTAGCCGGTCATGAATTTTATTGCTTCTTAGATGGATACTCAGGTTATTATCAAATTGAAATTGCCATTGAAGATCAAGAAAAAACTACTTTTACATGTCCTTTTGGTACTTTTGCTTTTCATAGAATGCCTTTCGGATTATGTAATGCTCCTGCTACTTTTCAAAGATGCATGATCAGTATTTTCAGTGATATGGTTGAGCAATTTCTTGAAGTTTTCATGGATGATATATCTGTTTTCGGTGATTCTTTTGATAATTGCTTGAGTTATTTGGAAAAAGTGTTGGTTCGATGCCAAGAGAAAAACTTTGTTTTAAATTGGGAGAAATGTCATTTTATGGTTTCTTCTGGAATTGTTCTTGGTCATATTGTTTCATCTAAAGGAATTGAAGTGGATAAAGCTAAAATTGAATTAATTTCAAAATTGCCAGTTCCAAAAACTGTTAAAGATGTCAGATCATTTTTAGGTCATGCTGGTTTTTACAGGAGATTTATTCAGAATTTTAGTGCAATATCTAGACCCTTGTGTAATCTCCTATTAAAAGATAGTAAATTTGAATGGTCTGATTCATGTCAAAAGGCTTTTGATAAATTAATTGAAATGCTCACATCTGCTCCAATTATGCAACCACCTAACTGGACTTTACCTTTTGAAATTATGTGTGATGCCAGTGATTTTGCGGTTGGAGCTGTTTTGGGGCAAAGGAAGGATAAGAAGCCACATGTCATCCATTATGCAAGCAGAACCTTGAACAGTGCTCAGATGAATTATTCTACAACTGAAAAAGAACTCCTTGCTGTGGTATTTGCTTTGGATAAGTTTCGTGCTTATATAGTTGGATCACCTATTGTTATTTTCATGACCATGCAGCTTTAAAATACCTTTTTGAAAAGAAAGATGCTAAAGCTCGAACTGATTAGGTGGATCCTACTACTTCAAGAATTTGACATCACAATCAAAGACAAAAAGGGAGTAGAAAATGTAGTGGCTGATCATTTGTCTAGATTGAGTTTTGAGGATTCCATTGAAACATTGCCAATTAATGATTCTTTTCCAGATGAGCAATTATTTACTATTTCGGAATTACCGTGGTTTGCTAACATTGTTAATTTTCTTGCTACAGGTAAAATTCCATCTGATTGGACTGCTCAAGACAAGAGGAAATTTCTTACAGAGGTTAAAAATTTCTTTTGGGATGACCCCTATCTGTTTAAATACTGCCCTGATTCAGATCATTAGGAGGTGTGTACCTGATAATGAAATCCATGCAGTAATTTCTTTTTGTCATAATGAAGCATGTGGCGGTCATTTTTCTGTAAAGAAAACCGCTGCAAAGATTTTGCAGTGTGGATTTTATTGGCCTACGCTTTTTAAAGACACTAATTCTTTTTGTCGAACTTGTGACCGTTGTCAAAAGTTGGGGGCAATTACCCGTAGAAATATGATGCCTTTGAACCCAATTTTGGTAATTGAAATATTTGATTGTTGGGGCATTGATTTTATGGGTCCGTTTCCTGTTTCTTTTGGATATCTTTATATCTTGGTCGGTATTGATTATGTTTCCAAATGGGTAGAGGCTGTTCCTTGTCGACATAATGATCATAAAACTGTTTTGCGGTTTTTAAAAGAAAACATTTTCTCAAGATTTGGAACACCTCGAGCTATAATAAGTGATGGGGGGAAACACTTTTGTAATAAACCTTTTGAGGCTTTAATGAAAAAATATGGTGTCACTCATAAAGTCGCTACCCCATATCACCCACAAACAAGCGGTCAAGTTGAACTTGCTAATCGGGAGATAAAACAAATTTTGGAAAAAACTGTGAGTCCTAACCGTAAAGATTGGTCTTTGAGATTAACTGATGCTTTATGGGCATACCGTACAGCATACAAATCCCCCATAGGGATGTCACCGTAGAGACTTGTCTACGGTAAGGCTTGTCATTTACCAGTTGAACTTGAACATAAGGCATATTGGGCAATTAAAATGTTTAATTTTGGTTTAAATGATGCAAGTTCGAATAGGAAGCTTCAGTTGAATGAGTTGGCAGAATTAAGGAATGATGCTTATGAAAACTCTCGAATTTACAAAGAGAAAATGAAGGTTTTTCATGATAAAAATATTTTGAGGAAAAACTTTGAACCATCACAGAAAGTTCTCTTATATAATTCAAGATTGCATATTTTTCCTGGTAAACTGCGTTCCAGATGGACAGGTCCATTTGTGGTCACAAAAGTTTTTCCTTTTGGAGCAGTAGAGATTGAGGATCCAAAGAATGGTAATGTTTTTAAAGTTAATGGTCAACGTCTTAAACCATTTTTGGAGAATTTTGTTTTGCAGGATGACACGATTCACTTGGAGAATCCTGTTTTTCAGGATTGAATTTTCAGACTATCTTTACTTGTATCATGCTCGACCTAATCGCTTCAAGGGGGAGCATTCCAATCCTTTCTCTTACTTATTTTGTTATTATTTTAAGTTGTTTTTTTTTTAATAATTAAAATAATATGAGTTGACTTTTGGTAACTCCAGTGAGCGTCTCTCTGTCAATACCAGTGTCTAGGAGTTCTTTAGGCGACACTTTCGGTGTCTAAGAAGTTTGGGTTTTAAGCGGGACCATTGTGACCCCTCCAACCTTCCCGCAACCCCTGGCTGTCTTTTCTGAGGCCCTCAACTGGTCATCCATGAGTTGCTTGTATACTTGTGTGATTAAGGGTTCCTGTTTCTTTTGTTTGTTTGTTATTTGTTTTGTAATTGTATTTTCTATTTATTTTGTATTTTAATTCTTTTTTTTATTTACTTTAATACCCTTCATTTGTTGTTATAACATTGCTTATTTCTAAGTTTTATACATTGAGGACAATGTTTCATTCAAGTTGGGGGGGAGTGGAATTAGTTATCACAATTTGTTTCTAAAATTTTCTCCTTAAAAAAAAAAAAAAAAAAAAAAAAAAAAAACCTCTATGCTTGTTGTCATCGAAATATATTTGCATTAAATTGAGATTTGATATTCATGCATGAGTTTAAAATTGAGAACACTTGAGCGATACGATAACTAATCCAGTCTTTAGTCTTTTTCATTTATTTCTACTTAATGAATGATTTATGAGCTAAGCTTTGAAAAATTCACACTCACACTAATGCGCTTGAGAAGATAGAATTTGAGATTGATTGTATTTATCTTTGTTGTCTTAAAAAAAAAAAGAATAAAAAGAGAACTTTCACTTAGTAACCGGGCCTCTTGCCTAATCAGTAGTGAGTGTTCGCGTCAAACCGTGAAGTTCTTAAAAAAAAAAAAAAAAAACATGTGTGACTTGTTTAGCTTTGTAGCCTTTTTAACTCGAGTTATTAAGCTCATCGGGGTGTTTCAACACCTAATGCCTTAAAGCCTTTGTGTTTGAGAGTCATTGGCCTAACACTTGCTACATGGGTTAATTAGAAAGCTTAAGGGAGCTAAACATTGCACAGTCCACATAATAGCATGTATATATTTATTAAAAAAAATATATATATTCTAAGATAGCAAGGATGGTGTGATTATGATTGAATTTTTATCTTCTCAACTGTGTTAGTTCACTTTACACCAAAGAAAGCAAATGAAAAGTTTATTAATGGTGATAAATGACTTTGACTTTAGACTGGGAGAACTTAAAGTTTTGGATTTGTGTTCGCTCTTTTAAATTTGTTCATGAATTGAGAATCTTGGTTTTTGAGCTTTGACATTCTTGATGATGATTTGGCAGGAGAGTTACTTAAAATTTCAGATGTTTGTGGGTATCATCCCTGTAAACCCTCACGAGACTACAACTCGTCCACTAGGGCAACCTAGGGGTTTAAAGGCTTATTGCATGCGCTAAATGCAATCGAGATCCCTACGAAAGTGGCTTAGTTAGTTTTCATTTATGCTTAGTTTTTAATTTTAGTTTGCTCGAGGACTAGCAAATTATAGGTTTGGGGGTATTTGATGAGCACATAAACTATCACATTTATTATCCCTAAATATATTTGTTAGTAATTGATTTTCTTACAATTTTAGTTAATTAGGTTTGTTTTTCACTTTTGCACTTGCATACATACCCATTACATAATTGATGATGATTTCATTTTAAGGTTGAGGAATTAACAAACATGACTTGGTGGCATTAAACAATTTGTAGTTGGGAATGAACAAATGAATGATGAAGATTTAGTGCCACACCAAGGCATAAAAGAAAGGAAAAGAAGCAATGGATGGAGCAACCAAGAAGAAAAGAATTGAAAAGAATGCATGAAGTGCCACACCCATGCCAAAAGAAGAAACAATGAAGAGATGGGTTACGGTTGTGCATTGAACAAGATGAAGAATTTGGAGAATGGAGTCATCAACACTATGGAATAAGTAATGGAAGCAAATTGGCAATTGGTTTGATGGCAAGTGGAATACATATTAAATTCATGAATGGAGGGATTTGATGAATTTAGAATTGCTCCCATTTTCCTATAAATAGGAGGAGATATGGCATTGTAAAATCACACCAAGCTCACAATCTTCTCTTGAGCTCTCTCTCCTTCCTCCATATCTTTCTAAGTTTTAAATTTCTGTTTTAGTTTTATTTTATGGGGAACTAACTCCCTAGCTAAGGCTAGGGGGAAAGCTTTTAATATAAGTGTGTAATTTTTATTAGTTTGATCCAAACTTAAGCTTTAATGTGAATTTGTAGTTTTTTGTTCAAATGGAATTTGTAGTTTTCTTTTTAATTAATTGATGAATGTTTGATAATCTATTTCATGGGTTCAATCATGTTTTTCCCATTGTGTAGTAAAAACTTTCATGCTTTTAAAAGAGAAGAGAATTACTAAAGATTAATAGAATTTTGATGAAGATTATTTTTTGATAGTTTGTTGCCAATGGTACAAGTTATGCTTAGAATACTTCTAAAGGAAATTAAAAAGAGCTTTAATTATTTTGAACAACTACAATGGAAAATATTTTGTGGATCAAATTAATAAGAGTTGCATGCTTATGTTAAAAGTGGAACCCCAATGCCTTAGTGTTTTAATCAATTAAATTTTCTCTAAATCAAATCTTGCATAAATCAACCTCTCAATCACACTTGTTCTTTTTCATCTCTGTTATTTTCTTTACACTGCTCTCTGTGGATACGACACTCGGACTTCCGAGCTACACTGCTATACGACACCTCCCTTGGGTTTTGCAAAGTGGTGCGAACAGATGGCTCGGCGGCCTTCCTTTTGTTCTCCTGTAGCTTGGGCTGACCGACCTCACACTTGCATTGATCGCAAAGCAGCGGCTCTGGTTCGGCCAACGGTTCCTTTCCTTTTGCCGGCCGACGAATTTCCCTATATTCGGCCCGGAGTTGGGCGTTGACCATGTTGACGCAGGGTGGAGGGAATGGCTTGGAGTCAACCTGCATGGCCGCCTTCTCCGGAACTGGAGCTTCTTCTCGTCTATCAACTTCTGGATGATGTCTCGCAGGACAACGCAGTATTTGCAGAACGTCTTTCCTTTGAGCTCGTTGGGTTTCGGAATCTTATGGCCGAAAGACAATTTGACCTTTTCTCGGCCAATAGCAGGTCAAAGATAGCCTCGGCCCTTGTCAAATCAAAAGTGTAGGCCTTCGTTTCTCGAGTCGCGAACTTGGCGTCGGTAATCTTTGTGCGGCTATTGTCGGCCTTGACAAGTTATTTGCAGACGAATGGTTTGTCTATGTTGACTTCTGCCGAGCTCATCTCGACTTTGTCGCTCTCGGCCTCCACTGGGCCGTCCCGCTTCGGCATAGCTGCCAATGGGATTCCGATAGTAAGTCCCTTTTGAAGCCGTCTTCTTTTGCATCTCTTCCTTCAACAAGGATGCGTATCTGTCCATCTTGTTGATCAAGTCATGCATGTCCCGGAATTCGATCCCTGGAATTTTTTCCGGTATTCGAATTCCAACCATTCTTCGGCCATTTTGACAAATTCCCTCTCCGGTAGGTTCGTGCGACACCAGTTTCTGCATATTTTGAACCGCTGCAGGTAGTCGCGAGGTGATTCGTCTGATGCCTGGCTCATTCTTGCCAGCTCGACCGTTATTTCTCGGTTGATCTGATAGAAATGTTCGTGGAATATCCTTTCCATATCAGACCAATCCCTTACCAAATTCGACGGAAGGTTTATGAACCATGAGAACGCCGCGCCGGTTAGAGAGTGAACAAATAAACAGAGCTTTTGGGCGTCCGAATCGGCCTCTCCGCACTGGGCCGTGAAGCGGCCTATGTGTTCAATGGAGGAGGTCTGCCCATCCCCGAGAACAGCATGAATTCTGGCAACCGATAGTTCCGGGAAGAGGGGTTCGGTCAATTTCTGGCAGGTACGGCTTCGTGTGCCTCGGCGCTTCCGGTCGCCTCTGAGCCAGGCCGTCCTCGATCATTCGCCGAACGTCTTCAAACCGAAGCCCTTGGGGGGCGTTTCTTATTGGGCCGCAAACGGCCGCGGGACCTGCTGCACATCGTTCTGTGGCCTTATCTGCTGGGCCACTTGAACTGGGGGCTCGGCCGGGTACGACCAGCCCGGGTGGCACTAGATGAGTGCCATGGGTCTGACCAGGGTGCGTGTGTGTTGCCGTCGAAATGGCCGAACCGTAAGGAAGGTGAGAGCCTAGCGAAATAGCGACGCGCTGCAACGGTGGTGAAACGGTCGGATTGCTCTCGGCCGTCCTGTTGTAATGAAGCAGGCGTCGCGTTGCCTGGGCCAGGCTGGGTCCGGACGGCCAAAGTGAACGGGGCCGAGTTGCTGGGACTGTAGAAGCGTGGGGCTACCTTGCCCTAATGATACGGCCAAAGCGTGGAGTGGGCCGTATGCCGTTTCTGCCTGGTAGGTTGGCCCGGGTTCGCCCACATGGGTTGGGACTGCCCCCAGCTGTTCGTCGCGGCGGAGAGAATGCTGGCCATAACCTCGACGCTTGGGTGTGGGCAGAGACGTCGAGACTGTTGCTTCGCCGTAAGGCTCGATCCTTCGCGCTCTTGGCTTCTCTGTCCGGTTCTGGGAGGTGTCGCGGACGAGGTTGCCGGCATCCTCTCCTGAAAAAGCGTCCGCAGTTCTAAGGAAAATCTGTCCATTGCGGCCATAAAGGATGTTTCTATCCTGGAGGCCTGCTTAGACATCAGATCCTCCACCACTGCTTGCTCTTGCATGGACTCGGCCGTGCGATCCGCCGTCCTGGAACGCTGGCCGAGAATCTGACCGCATGTTCGGTCTTGGTGATAGTTATTGGTGAGGTGGACTCAGGAGTCTCGGAAGTCATTTCGACTGTTTTGTTTTTGAGCTTTGCCTGTGCCCTAGTTTCCACCATGAGTTTTTGACAAGAATCCCACCGGGTGTGCCAAAAGTGTTGGCTGCGCAAATCTCACAGCCTGGAGCTCCGAGCTGAGGGGATATGCGTTAACACGTGACGTTCTTCTTTTGGATGCGGTGCGGTTGTGCGCGGGCGTGCCAGCACGGTCTCCGTGCGTCAAGATGGTGATGTGGATGAAATGGTTAAGTGGTGCGCCTATTTGAGTTCGACTCCTAATCAAACGATTGTGGCCGAGAGAGGAACTGATCTCGGCCGTCAGGTTCATGGCCTGAGCTACAAGACCGTTTAATGGTGGTGTTGATGGTGGGTTTTGGGCGGTGCTCGGCGCGTTGCTCAGGGAGCGACGGTCGTATGATATATGGGGTGAATGAGAGAGTAACAGAGATGGTGCTCCGGCGCCTGAAAATCAAGGGTCGTATGATATATTGATGAATGGATTTTCCTTACAATCTAACACTACTCCTAGGAAAGCAAGTAAAGGTATTGAAAGTGCATTACAGGAAAATATAATTTGCTCCGTGGGAGGCTTTTGGTTTGGTGTTTGAACCCTTTGAATGTAGCTTGAGCTTGGTATTTATAGGAAGAGCTCTTGGAGGAGTAATCGAGGCTGAAAATCTGCGTGGTGGAGCCTGATCAGAACAAGTGGGTAGTCCAATCGACATTTGGGATCGTGAAGCATGGTGGTGTGACTCCATAAATCCTGGTAAATCTCGGCCACCGCCCTGATCGTGGGTTCTGCGCTCTGGCCGTGGAGACGCATTTAATGCTCTGATAGCTGGTAACCTAATCTCTCAAGCTGTAAGAATTTTTTGTAAGAATGTCTGCGCTTAACCACTCTGATTTCTGTCACCAAATCCTGACGTTAGTCACTTCCCCTCTTCCCTTGTGCATTAAATGCCTCTTTGCAGCCAGTGGGTTTGCTAGTCAGAGGCGTTACTTCATTAAATGAAGTGTGGGCCCCGGCTGCCACGTGGCGATCTGTTTCTAATATCTTTGGCCGTGTCTTTTCGTCCTTCGGCCTCGGCCTGCAATGCCGCGGTCGAGGCCGAGATGATTATGCCTTCGCCGCTTTTCCTTTGCTTTGAAGAAGGCAAAAACACCTGACGGAACGCCGCGTTTTGTTCATGAGCAGGTGCTAGGGCCGAGAAAGGAAGCCCCTTCGATCAGTGTACGACCGTGATTTATTAGGCACAAACAACTGCCTATGTTGCATACTCAACATCGACCTTTGTCCTCTTTTGTACCTGTAACTTTCCAACCATTGATGACATGTTTATGTTCTAGTGTTTAGGTTGGATTCAGCATGACAAACTAAACAACCCAACGTGGAAAAAATGTCAAATTCATTTACAGAATTGTAGAGAATTCAATAGCAAAAGTGAAGTCCAAGGTTCAATCAATAGTTTGACAAGTGGCTCCCGGTACATGTTAAGTACATATTGAATGATATAGTGACAACATTCTTTAATTTCATAGTTGGATTAATTAGAGTTTTGGCTTGTTATATTGTATAACGATAATTTGGTGGTTTTGTTGAAGGGGGAAATATGGCCCAATCACAAGCTCAACTATCCTCTTCTTCCACGTTATTTACTTCTAGTTTTGGGAGGTTTTTTACTTCTACTTTTGGGACGTCACTCACCGTGGTTTATTTGGTTATTTGTCATGTTTGAAGTGGAATATGTGTTATGCCCATTGAGGCTGCATAAGAGTTGGTACCCAAAATACGAGAGGTGCACTATATTGGGTATGCCTTTTTAATCACAAATGGAAACCAATAGGAAATGGAAAAGGACCATGTCTGCCATAACCGATCTACATTACATCAAACCTGTTCCATTACATCCAAAACCTAACCAACATTAACCAGCCAACTGTAGATGAACAAACCTCCCATTACATTTGGCAAACAACAAATAAATTACCATTCCAAACATGACAACAGAGACCCAAAACCATGGGTTTTTCATATTGCCTTTTCCAGCGTTTGCTTCTTGTTCCAGGCAGTTTATTTTCCTAAGCAAGCCTGGAATTATGTGCTTCGATCTGTCACACATCTCTGGGTTAGCCCATTCCCAAAATGTACATCCATTCTTCTGCATAAACGAAAACAATGTTTTTAAACACAGAGGCGCAGCCTCACAATTGGAAACCACGAAAATCCCAAATGTCAGCATCCTAAGCCGAGAAATAAACTTACCATTGCACATACTCGAAACCTCCTTCCAGGATGAGAAACCGTCCATGATGTATGCGTTTTGACAATGTTCCCACAGGAGGAGGCATGAACATAGTGAACTCGCCTCTTCCATTTCCCATCGAGATCTTGAAGTCAAGTCTTGAGTGTGAAAGTGAGACCTCACTCACTCAGCCGCACCGCTATGGAGGCTCCTCCTACTCATCTCCTTGTTTTGTCTGTATGAACTCCTGTTCAAGTTCTGCGATATTTAGGGTGCTACAGAGGGTCAGCTTGTATTCAATGGGTTTCACTTGCATGTGCACAAATTGGAGGGAAAACTGTGTGAGTGCACAAACATGAATAATGGAGTTAATGGCGTGCTTTGTATCCAAAATGTGGTGTTGCGCCCTTTTTTATTTATTATTTCAATCTTTACCATTGTCAACGGTTGGGGCCTAATCCAAATTGTTTTTTTATTCATACCCTGATTTTATTACAAATACGAGATTGTATACACTTTCAAACACAGTACATGCCATCCTTCATTGGTTGTATATTGGTTGTAATTACTGACGTATTGGTGTTGTAGTGGCACTGTATTGGTTTTCTAAGGCCTCATATTGTCCTTATATTGGCTTTGCAATGTCACTTGTCTATTATTTCCGACCTATACTCCTATTATAACTTGTTTTATACCTGGCTTACGTATTCATTTGGCAATGTCATTTTACAAGTGTACAAAAGTAAAGTCTATGGAAGGTATCTACCAATGGATGCCGAACATAAACCAGTGCTATGGTTAGGCAATTACGTTCTACTTCGGAACTCAAATGAATGCATCGAAATTATATCTACTGCAGTTTTCAAACTTACAGCATACAAAAAAAGAAGAGGCCACTTGAACGGTAATAGAATACAAATTTAAAAAAGAGTCCACCTCAAACTTACATAATACAAAATACAAAAAAGAGCCCACCTCAAACTGACATAATACAAAATTAAAAAAGAGTTCACCTCAAACTTACTGAATATAAACTTCAAAGAGAGGGCACCTCAAACTTACATAAGACATAATTACAAAAGAGGCCCCCTCAAACTTAAATAATACAAAATAAATAAATAGGGCACCTCATACTTAGAGAATACAAAAACAGGGCACCTCATACTTTCCATTTGTACACAATGTGTCCAGAACATTTGACAGGGTCCAAAGTAATATTAGAAGTGAAACCTTTTCTCTGGACACATTTGGAGTTGCATACCCTTCAATTGCGGCGACCGCGACTCATGAAATTCATGACCCCTCCCACAGTGATGTCTCACTTTCCTTCTGCATCCACAATTTTGGCAAACTTCCTAAATAGTTCGAAACCGCTTTCCAGTTGTTTTTGCTTCAGCTGAGCCATTTCGTCAGATTCCTTGAATACCATAACTGCGGTGGCAGGGGCATTTACAATTTTAGTTGTCACAGCCTTTATATGTAGGAGATGCATCCGGGCTTCATAACGCGACCGAATTGTGCGGTATTTTATGACACCCCCACCTAGCTTGGCCCTCCTTAATTTTTGAAACTATGTCTGCATGGAGATTTTTCCAAAACATGGTATTGGCGCGACATTGCTGCAGTCCATGGACCCAGTCTCCAGTGCCTTCTGTTGTTGAATTGGCAGCTGTTTCAGTGTCCCCTCCTTCCTGTAATGGCAATAGTCGGGTTTGGTGTGGGGGTTGGGTCCATGGGTGATGGGTATTTCCTGCGGGTTGGTGTCGCCATTACGTTGCCCAAAATGGGAGTAATTGTGATGTGAGTGAAATGTTTGAGCAAGCAGGGGGGTTGACGGAGTAAATGTGATGGAAGTATTTGGTGGATGTAGCTGGTTGACACTTAAATAGTGGGAGGTAATAATGACCAGGAGTTAATGAGAGTGACCATGCCGGGAGTTATTGGCGGGAGTTGTTGGGTCCTTTTCTTGGCGGGAGTTAGTGGGTGGGACGGCAGAGGTGGGTTTACTAATCTTTAACATTGTTTGATGTTTGTTGTGTGGGACCCTTATTGTATTTCCAATTTATTCCTTTTGTCCTCTTTGCCCAATTTCCCTAATTTAGCAAAAGTACAAAATGTCTCAATTTATGACTACAGTCATTTGTCAAAGTACCAACTCAAACGTTTACAAAAATGTACCATGACAGTATTTGAGTTTCCAATTTCCTTTTTGCTGTCTTTCAATAGTCAAATTCATTAGTAAATCTGTTTAGGTGTATTGCAGCCATATTGTGTTATCTTCGCCTTAAAAATTGGTCGGAACTGTATATGACACATTTGGTATTATTCATTTTTGTCATATGGACTTTCCCTATTCTCGTCATGTTGAGGGAAAACTTATTAATTTGGAAACATTTTTGTAGTTTTCGTCACTTGAGAATTAGGGAACGTGCTAGTTAGCTATTATTCCTATGTTATATACTTGAATATTAATATAGTATACCCTTTTTTATGAACGTTTTCTTTAATTTGCGTATTTACAGTTGTTCAGGTGTGTAATTTTGTATGGACGATGAAGTGAATGTTGACATACCTTTATTATTCCCATTTGGTCCAGGTGTAATGGGCATATTACACTGCTCTCAACTGAGGGAGAGGAGTAATGGGTGCACAATTACTCCTCTCATGTACTATTTGAAATCAATATTTAACAGACAACTTCCTCTATATAAGGGGTCTAACTTACTCATTCAATTCAATAGAAAATAGAGTACTTCGTATATATAACAGAACCAAGCTGTACTAAACCTCACCCTGTTGTTGTTTACCAAATCAAAACTACAAACTGAACGTAACGTTAACTGTTTTGCAGGGTGCAGGTGTGCATTTTCCCCATCAATACTTGAAGATGTTAGACGTAGTCCCTCCAAACGACCATGTTAGTTACCCGGAGACCAACCATGGCATGTGCCATTCCCATCTCCACCTGGGACTCCAAATAACGATCCCATGTCATTCTGGAAGTGAGGCTGACAATAATGATCCACTAGAGAAAATAACTGAAGTGAAGCATCACCTCCAATATTTGTCTCGGGCTACGGATTGGTGGGAAACGAAATGTGATATTCATGGCCAGGTGATGGGAAACTTGACGAACAAGCTGAACAAAGCATATGCGGGAGAAGTCAAGCAAACTATGAAACTAAAAAGTCGGAGCGCAAAGTTAGAGTCGTTGAAGTTAAAATTGGAAGTAACAAAGAAAGTTGATGTCCAAAAATTCACTGAATTTGAAGAATTTAACCATGAAATGGTTGAATGTTTCAACAATGGGTTCGAGATGTTCCGAGATTATGCTGCAAGTCGTCTAACCTAACTACAATTGGAGTGAAATAGATGTTGCTGGTGTGTGGGAGGTGTTGAATAGGAGTGGACTGGGAATGGCTGATCATAGCCTTGTGCATGCAGCGAGGAAGAAGACCAAGGACATGGATCTATTGATGGACCTGTAAACATTTGGATTTTGGTACTGTTGGTGCAGCTGGGTCAGGGTAAGGCGGGTTCGAATCATTTTGTGGACAGGGAATGGCTTTTGTATGAAGGTGGTGCCTTGTTTACGCCTTCCTCGTATTCTCACAGTTGAGTGGCAAATTAGTAACTTTGTATAAAGTTTTTGTATTGTCAAGTATATGTGTGCTTATTGTATGTTTATTGCCCTAAAATTGACACCTTAATGTACTTTTATTGCTAAGTTATTGCCTCTTTATTGTGTGCAGAGCCATTGCTTTTACAAAACAATTGAAGAGAGTCACAACTCTGACAACAACATTATCATAATTTCACAAAGATGTCCATTTCCTTATTCCCGGATATCCAAACATACCTACGTATGAAATGTGATGGTTATATCAAATCCATAGATGACCTTAGGTATCAATAAAGTAATGAACATGAATACAATCTCTGATGCAACGATGAAACTGGTGTTACCATGTTGCATTAAGAAGGATGGGTCACTTTTGTACATCCATAAAATATAACATCTACATCTGATAAATGGTAAAGCTGGACTGTACGCTCTTAAATATCCAGGGTTTCAGAAATATCGGTGGTTCTATAGTACGGAAATATCCATGGAAATATCGGAAATATATTGATACCGATAACACTGGTGGCTCATAACCTGGAAGGGGGGAAGGGTTAGAACCCCTGTCTATGTGACTTGAAGAATGGTATTTATTGTTTGAAAGTTCATATCGCGATATTATTGATATTATAGATAATATCGCGATATGTTGACCATGTGTAGCTGCATGGATAATTTTCCCAAATTTTTTGATATTTTGTTATATAATGAGAAATCATGAAGTACTACCAGGTATCACGGTAATTGTGTAAGATTTGCACTTTGAAGGAGTTTTATGTACGGGATGCAATTTTAGTTAGCCTTCTAAGCCCTTTCATTTTGGGCACAAACATTTGACATTAAACTACCAATACGACTACAAAACAGGTACAATATAATACCAATACGATGGCAAGAAAAGGGCAACAACATGCCGATACTGTGAATAGTCTAGGAAAGGAACAATATATGGCACTGTGACTACAATCACAATACACATAACACAAAATCCAATACAATTCAAATTCAAATGAACGGTACATAACAAATGAACACAAATTATAATATGTAAGACACATTGGCTAGTGGAACATTGTTGTTACAGCTGGTTGCATTGTCACCGGTGGCACCGTATGGTGACCAATTTGTACTAATACTAGCCTCTCATTCCAAGGGACTTGTTAAGTTGTTCCGTATGCCTGGCATGACCCTTCACTTGACCGACTTTCATCTCTGCAGCATCACCTAAGCTATGCATCAACTTCCCATATTAACAAAACTGAGGTAGAAACTAAACAATTGTAACATCTACGCAACGGGTTGCTTGTTGGTGACGGGGACAGATTGTTTGCATGTATTTTCGGTAGTGGCCCTTGACACCACACCTTGAGCATTTTTTTTCACGGGAGTCCTCTCCTTTAGAAGCTATTCTTTGCGATTTGCGATGGCCCGGCACAACCTTAGAAAGAGGAGGGAGGATTTTAACATTGTTCAAATTTTCGGGAATAACCCATGTGCCTTCAGGCGGTCCAGGATAAATAGATTCAGCATATGCCGCTGCCCATGTAGCTCGTGTGTAATACGAAGAGGAAAAGGAGTAGGGGTTCAATTTCAAGTGCCGACATACCGCAATAGCATGCTTGCACGGGAGTTGCTCTAAGTCAAACTTCATGCACGTACAATTACGGTTTTGCAAGTGCACCAGACCGTTCAAATCACCATCTAGAACATTATACTCCACATCATTGACTTTGACAACATTCATCATTGAAGCAGCGTCTAACCTCTTCCTTAACTTATTTTCGCCTAAATCAGGGCACAACGTAGAATGACATTTCATTGTTAAATCTCGACGTTGACTAAACCAATAGAGAAGTAGATTTGTAATTTCATCGATCAAGTGTACCACCGGAAGCATCCTTGCAAAACGAAGAACTGAATTAATGGACTCCATATTCGTTGTCATCACATTATATCGTCGTCCATCACAATGGGCTCGAGACCACTTATGGAGGCCTGCACGTAGTAGATAAGTTCGCACTCGCTCATTGTTTATCATGGAGAAGTGACGATTGAATTCCGCTAGACGATAAGACTTAGCTGCCCTTACAAAATACCCCAATATCGGATCCTGCTTCTTCAAGTGAAACGAGGCTTTCATATTTCCCTTCAAGTGATAAAAGCAAATACCATGTGTTGCCCTAGGAAAAACTCTTTGCAGCCCATTTTGTATGCTAACATTTCGATTAGATATGACAACAAGATTCGAGCAATCACCAATTGCACAATGTAGTTTTGTCAAAAACCACTCCCAAGATGCATCTCTCTCCAAATCTCCAATCCCAAAGGCAACAGGATATATGTTATGATTTCCGTCAAATGCGGTCGCAACAAACAAAACACCTTTATACTTCCACTTCAAATGGGTAGCATCAACGGCAATCACGGGGTGCATTGACGACTGAAATCCTCTTATGCATGCACCAATTGACATAAAAAAATATAAGAAGTGGTCAGCTGCATCAGTCTCAATGTATGTCAAAGTTCCAGGATTTGTATGCTCCAATTGATAACAATAGGAAGGGAGAAGGGAATATGACTGTTCTGCAAACCCTCTAATTGTTTTGAAAGCTAACTCTCGGCTTCTCCACGCTGTAGTGTAGCTTATGCTCACACCGAATTTTTTTTTCACATCTTTCTTGATATCAACTGGAGTATAAATGGTGCGCGAATCCTTAAATCTCCAATTCAACAGTCAGGCAACAATCATAAACTCATGTAATCCAACTTTATATGCCCAAACTAACCAAGGGCAAGGAAGCTGCCAACAGCGAACACACAACCGACGCTTCCCAGATTGGACTGTTCTCAATCGAAAGTGGCCTCTAATTGCTGCTAACCTTATGGTTTTTAAAAGGGTAATCTTATTTGGATAAACTCGACCAACCTTAAAATTTGGTTACCAATTTATGCAACAAAGGCCTCCACCATAATGATTATATTCCAAACTTTGACCATGCATCAAATGAACCCGGCTTGTATGCATTTCAGGATAACTTGATTGTCGGGGAGGTTCAGATTGCACCTGTCTACACTGCACAGTGGAGGGTTTGAAATTGATGTCCTCATGAGGATGCACATTTGGCGCAGAGTACGGTTCCTCTTGGTTGCTACGTTCACAAAAATCACCATCTATGTTTTCGACACTTTGAAAATTAACATCTTCAACCCAATCACTCCAATTAAAACCATTTCCACCATTTTCAGTTTGGTTATCCCCAATGACCTCATTTCTTTGTTCCACAACAAATTTAGCAGGAGCATTGCTACTCTCAACGCTTACAATGCCATTGCACCCTTCAATACCATGACCTTCTAAATTGTTCAAGCTTGCTATTAAAGGGGTTACTTTAGAGGCCATAACATCTGTGTTGTACTTTAGAAAATATTGAACATCATCATTGTCTTCAACCCTTATGTGCTTACAGATGAATGAGGATAGAGGAACTGAATAATTCAGTGTGACAATATATTTCGTGGGATCTACATCCATGATCTTATAAATGCGCTCAACAAGGTCCGAAAAAGTTACGTTCCGTGACACTATTATGTCTTTAGCCTCCCCACCTTCATAAGTGTCAATGTTATCCTTCTGAACCCAAGTTCCATTGTAGCATACCAATATTCCAACAGTATCCATTTATGCAAATAACATAAATAATTAGTAGACTGATTATTAACATTGAACCACAAAAATTATATCAAATAATAACATATATAACTATCATTCCACTACACGTATCATCTTATCAATCCTCAAATCTTCAAACTCAAATTGTAGCTGCTTCAACAAGGAACTTTTATTCCTTTCTGCATTTTCTCTGATTTTGTACATATATGTGGGTTCCAACTTATTAACAAACTCACATAAACATACCATGGCAGCAATATGAACCCTCTAACCTATAAGGGTTTTGAACAAATTTAAACACCTTCAACAAAAGGATCAGGTTGTGATACAAAACGAATTATGTAGTATAAGCTTAATTACCAAATTGGAAACCAAAACACACAAACTAAACTTCTTACCAAAACAAACCCAGAATGGCAATAAATTCCCAGTTAAGAATCTAAATTGAGGCTAACACTAACGTAACAAACCTATTTTTAGGGCAGACAAAGTTAACATATGCTTTTTCTGTGTGCTGTTATTTTGGCCATTATCAAACACATTGCACTACATTATACAAGCATTCAGTGAATTTTATACAAAATTCAAGTTGATCACACAGATCCCACTAAGATAATAACAAAAACTATGAATTTCAACATATCAGAACGCCTTCAAACTAAAATTTTTAGTTTTTTTGCACATCTGTGGAGAAAAGGGGATGAACGAATTTATAATACACATACACTACAAAACCAATATCGGAACTCACATCCGTTCACAACGACGACGAAGTCGCCAATTTCGCTTCGCTGGAGTCGCGACAGTCACTTGGATGCGGAGGTCCACAATGGAGGTCGTGGGTTGTGCCGGCTTCACTATGGTCAAACTAGGGTTCCAAACTTTAGGACATCTGGGTTATGACGATGGATGGGTTGCGAAGGGATTGCTTAGTGGCGACATGCCTTGCAACCTGGAGTTCAGCCGATCTTTGGGAAACCTGCGAATAGAGAGAGGAGAGGACTTGAGAGAAGTTGCCTTTCAGCAAAGAGGTGCTAAAGGGTTGATATGTATGCTTTTATATGGAGGGCACTTAGGTAATTTCACATCCCAAAGTGATTATATCTGAATAGAATTTGTAACGTGATCATTTCATAATAACATTTGTGAAAAGTGATCATTTCAGTATATTTCCCTTTATTTTTATAAAGGTTATCAATGAATACAATTCAACATATGTTACCAAATTATTGAAAAAAAGAACTTTTAAGGACAATTCAAACTAAAAATTAAAAACAAGAAAAAGCGTTTTACCCAATAAAAGGTATTTCAATTTATGGGAAAAAACAAAGAAAATTTTCAATTCCACCAAACAGAAAATTTGTAAGTCGCGCGTAGCACGCGTGATTAAAAAAAAAGCCTCTCGCACATGCGGAAGCGTGTGCAGAGAGACTAGTATGTATAATATTTGTGGTTAATTTGCAGTTGTAGCTGTATGCTTTAGACAATTAATTTAATTTATTTGTGGGTTTCTTTTTCTTTTTCTTTCTGGAATAAGGATTTCTATTCAATTTATTATTTGTTAATTTATTTTTCTAGAATAGTGGGTTGCTATTTCATGACGGAGATGGCAAAGTTGCAGTCCACGTCATGTATTCTTGGACTTCTTCCTTGATGCTTCTATCACTTTCTTGTAAAATGGTTTTGAAGAGATCTGGTCCATCTTTGGAGAGATTTTTGCGTGAAATAATTGATAAAGTTTTTCGCTTTTGAGTTCTTTATTCTTTCGCTTAACTGATAAAGTTTTGAATGCTTTGTAGGTTGGGAAAAATTATTTATACCTGGAGTGGAAGCAAGAAGTTATTACATTTTCTCAGTTTCTTGAGAGGATTTAAGGCTAATGGCTCTTCCTCTCTGCTGCCCCAACATATTTTGAGAGGATTTACATCTCATATTTCACCAAATGCAACTTTTGAAATTATTCTTATAAACTGGTACTTTTAAACTTTTATTAATTTGTTCTTTTGTGTTTTTGGTAGAAACAGAGATCATTGGAGCTTCTGAGATGCGGCAACAAAGAAAATGGAGCTGTAATTTAAAATTTGGTTGTAATTTAGTTTGCTTCATTATAAATTTGGTTGTAATTTTAAATTTATTGTTGGATTATTTTATTATTTTATTATTTTTGCTAAAGAATGATTGCTTGATTCAATATGTTAAGTGGGCCAATTGTGATTTTTAAGCCCAAAAAGTTTAAAAATTCGGTTGGACTTGAAGCTGGAAATATCAACACAAAAAGCAAAAACAAAATTGGGCTTGAAGCTAGAAATGTAAAACAAAAAAAAAAAAAAAAAAATCGATTGGGCTTTGGAGTCCGGCCCAATTGGGAAAACCGAAAATCAAACTGGATCTAATTGGTTCGGTTTGATTTGGGTTTGTTATTAAAATGTCATAAAATTGAACCAATTTGGACCAAAAAACAGTACTGATTTCGGTTCTAATTTTATATGAAAACCGGGTTGAAACCGGACCGTGCCCAGCCCTGCATCACATCATGTCTTTTTATTTGGTAATTCCTCCTCAAAACCCACAAAACACAGTGAAAACCCTCACACGCAAAGTAGAACAATCTGGCAGTTCTAACCTTCAGCTTCCAATTCCCGCAGCTTCCCGCAGGTACCGCCAAACTTACAACCCAGTTGCGTTTTTGTTTTTCATTTTCCGTGCCTAGTAAGTATTTTGGAAGAATTTCTTGGTTCTTTCTGTAATCAAGTAGAAAGGATTTTTCTTGGAAGCATGTAAAAGGATTTGAAACATCAAAATACAGAAGGTTCATATGCTAATCAACAATGTAATCGGGCATTTATTTATTTAAAAAAAGAAAAAGAATAAGTGGCGTATTCTTGCGCCTCCCCTTGCAAGCATAAAACAGAGAAGTTCTGATGTAAAAACCTAAGAACCAGCCCACTGACTAAATAAGCTAACTTCCTATAATTTCAAAATAATCCCAACTGGATACTAATAGTTTCTAGCATCTTTTTTTGTTTTATAATTATTTTAAAATCATTTGCTTCTGCAATTCCTTGTAATTTGGAAGCATTTTTCATTTTTGAGTTGATTAATTTTCCAATTTTTTGATTAGGAAGTTTGAGTTTGGTTTGGTTTTATCAAAATCAGGGGCTCTATGATTTGTTTTTATTTCTTTATAAATCTTGTATTGAAGGTATCTTTGTATAATTAGAGGGAAATTTTTTGAGATATAAATTGGTCTTTTAGTATGGCAACTTGGAATGCAAATCTGTACAATTTAGAGTCTTATTGTTTTCATGTAGTTTGGACTTCGGGGTTATGTTTTGTGCACAGATTATTTATTCATTAAGTTGTAGTTCCATTGTGGCTTCTAAAAAGAAGTGGAAAGAACCCTATCAGCCTCCATATGCATAATTCCTTGATAAACCCAGCACTTCAAGGAAAGACTTCACATTTTCGGCAGTTCAAGTAGAACAAGTTAGTAGTTCTGAGCTTCCAATTTTAGACTTAGGCAGCTTCCAGCAGGTATCAGCAGCACACCCACAACCCAGTTGCATTCTTATATCTTCAATTTCATTCATATTAAGCTTTTTCCACTGAGTAAGAAGTATTTGGGAGCATTTCTTATAATTGCTTCTTTGTAATGAACCATGACCAGAAAGGATCGTGCTTGAAACTATGTAAAAAAAAGCAGCAAAATACATTATAGGTGCATATTTTGTAAACAACAATTTAAGGGGGCATTTAGTTAATTTTGGAATAGCTTGGAGTGTTAATAGGCTTACACGTCGCCTTGCAAGCATAAAACACCTGGTGCCACTCCTTCAAAGCTTCAAAGTTGAAGATATTTCTGCTATAAGTAGATAGAAACTTTGCCTTGCAAGACCAAAAGAGGGAAGTTCTGATGTAAAAAACTAAGAACTGATCCTCTGAATAAATCAGCCAACCTCCTAAATTTACAAAATAATCCCCAGCCGAATGCTAATAACATCTTTGATTTTTCTTTAATCATTTGCTTCTGCAATTCCTTGTTATTTGGAAGCATTTTTGTTTTGTTTTTTTTTGTATTTAATTTTGAGTAGATTACCATTCATTTTATATTCTAGGAATTTTTAGTTTGTCTGGGTTGTATGTGAGTTTGGTTTTGGTTTATCGAAGGTCAGGGGTTTTTATTTATTTGTAAATCTTGTATTAATGTATCTGTTAGAGATGTGGGAATTGTTCGAAGGTGATATAAATTGGTCTTGGTGTGATAACTGGGCATGCAAATCTGTAGATTTTAGATCTTCTTTTTTTGTCAGATTGTTTGACTTTGTGGTTATGTCTTGTGTACAGAGTGTTGAAGGTTCATGGATTAAAGAAATTCTTTACCCATCTCTATCCAGTTTTTTACGTATTTTCTAAACTATGTTCTAATTGTGCAAGGGACAAAAAAAAAAAAGCCTAAAGAAGACAAAAGGCTCCATTATTAGATTTGGTCCAATATGTGTCTTCGACTTTCTTGCTGGAATTCTTTTGTACAGTTTCTGGTTTGAAGATCAACAAGTCAAAATGCTCGTTATTGGGTAACACACAATAGGAAATTTAAGAGGTTGGCAGAGTCGTGGAAATGTGGAATAGGCCCTTGGCCTTCAAAATAAATGGGCGAGCCAATGGGGTGTAACCTGAGGTGTACTAGTTTCTAGAACCCAGTGTGGAGAGGCGGTTGCAGAGCTGGAAGAGGGCCTTCTTGTCAAAAGGTGGTCAATTAACTCTAATTCAATCGTTATTGGGTAGTTTGTCTTACTCTATTTAAAGCCCCTTGGCTAATTGGGACCTGGTTAGTAATGCCAAGAAGATGGGGGGTTGGGATTGGGAAGCTTATCGGTAAAAAATAAAGCTTTGCTTGCCAAATGGCTTTGGAGATTTCCTCAGGAAAGGGAGACGTTATGGAATAAGGTAATAAAAAAAGCAAGTATGGGTTAGCAAGCAATGGTTGGGATGCTAACTCAGAGGTTAAAGGTAGTTGAAGTAACCTGTGGAAGGACACTTCTCAAGGCCACGAAGCTTTTAGGAATTGATGGAAGCTGATAGTCGGGAGAGGGGATAAGGTGAGATTCTAGGAGGATATTTGGTTAGCGGCAACTCCTTCGGCAATTAAATTTTTTTTTTTTCTGAGGTTGCACAGGTTATCAAGATATCAAGAATTATTCATTGCAGTTTGCACAAATACCTTCTCTTTCTCTTATAGCTGGGATGTTGGCTTTAGGAGAAATCTGAGAGAATGAGATGGTGGAGATGACAAACTTGCTGAGGCTGCTAGTGAGATTATATCCGGATAGAGAGGATTCGAGAAGATGACGCTTAGAGTCTTTTGGTAAATTTTCTTGTAAATCCTTTTTCAAATGGCTGAGACACTTACCAGGCAGTCCTCCTTTTCTTTCTTTCAAATTGATTAGGGAATCAAAGGTTCCAACCAAGGGAGGGTTAACACCTGCGATTTACTTCAAAGATGCAGGCTGGGATCATCTTTATGTCCACACAGTTGTGTTTTATGCAAGAAGGCAGGGGAGAGTGTGGACCTCGTTTTCTTGTCTTGTCCTTTCAGTTGGAAACTGTGGGGTCTCTTATTTAATGATATTAATATTTGTTGGGTGGCGCCAAAGGACTGTTTGTCTTTGTTCAGTGAGTAGTTTAAAATATTGAGAGGTGGTAGAAAGGCTAGATCAATTTGGGGATGTCTGGTGCTGGGTATTCTTTTGGCTATTTGGTCGGAGAGAAATCAACGGATGGAGGAGGTGTGGGAAAAGGCAAAGTACTGGGCAAAGCTACGGGCTTCTGTTCTCCTATTTTTAGGAATATATACATTTCTACCATTATGCTTGATTGGAAAGCTGCAGTATCTTGATTAGGATTGGGTTTTTCACATAGGTGTATATCTCTGTATTAGTTTTCTTGTTTCTTTCTGTTATTGGTGGATTACCTGTCCACTTTTCTGTATGGTTTATTTATTTGTATTTTTTTTATGAAATAAAATATACCGTTTTCAAACACACACCCACACACATGCAAGACTTATCCCATTAACTGCAATTAAAACTACGGTTGGGGAACAAATTTACAGGCTTTTGTAACTGAAATGTTTCTTATGTATTCCGGCTTCATATTGTTTGTTAACTGAAACCCTAAACCCTAAAACCAAGTCTTAGTTTCAAATTTCTTGCCATCTTCCACAAAGCAAATGAAATCACATTTGAGCAATTTTTGGTTTTTGGTGTTTAGTTACAGATCCAAAGAAGCCATGGTGAATCAGCCGGTGGACAACGATGCTGACAATACGGAGGTTTGATTATTTATTTATTTATTTTCTCTTCCTTAACTCGGATTATTTGTCATCTTGCTCGAGAATATTTTTGTTTCTTTTTTTCCCTTCTCTAAAACATAATTTTGCTTCTCTTCTTCTTTATTATGTGTAATATGTACATTCATATGTCGTAGGTGTGTAAGGTGAATTCCAAATAAGAATAAGATACGCATCATGTGTATTAATTTTTTAGGAATGTTTTTAGTGATATTTTTGGATAATGTTGGGAATATTTCTTCGTTGAATTACAATTATATTGTTTTCTGATTTTTTTCGTACACAGTAAAAAAACTTCTTGGTTATTGTCAAACTCTTTAGGGTTTACTGATGAAAGAGATGCAAGAAGAAATCGCATAGTTCAGTCCTATCTTTGTTGTTGTATTGAGACTTTGGATCAATTTTTTTCTATTAGTTTACTGCTTTTGTTTACTAGTTTCCTGTTTTTTTATTTATTACTTTCTCGTTTCTAGTAAAGTTTAGGCCTACTCCCTTTTTTCTATTAGGACTAGACTTGCTTTCCTATTTCTATTAGGATTAGGCTGGCTTTCCCTTTTCTATTAGGAAAACTTACTTTCCTGTTTGTTCAATGGAGAGTTAGTTGATGATTGAATACAAACTGTTATCAGCATTTTTCTGGTATGCATAGCCGAGTTTGGGTGCGATGCCCCTTTGAGTGAATCCAATATGATGTAGGATATGGGTGAATGGAGTATTTAGGTAGTTTAGTGGAAGCGAAAACAATGGAAAACAGAAAATAGAACAAAAGGGATAGGTCTGGAATCTCTCCAGGGGTTTGGCTTCACACCAAGTAGTCTCCAATCTCTGGAAAATAAGCTTTTCTTTATATCTCAACAACTCAACTCCATAATGAATTACATAGACGGGGTATTTATAATAATCTAACCCTAGAGTGAAAAGGAAAATTAAACTTATTCTAGGAAAGAAATCCTAATCCAAATAAAATAGGAAACTTAGAAATCCTACTGAAATCTGGAAAAACTAAAAATCCTAATAAAATCTGGAAAACTTAGAGAACCTAGGAATAACAAATAAATTAGGAAACTAATTAATAATTCCCTCTTCCATCTATTTCGTTTGTAAACCCTAATGGGTTTGACAAAGATCTCCTCATCACAATATCTGTCTAATCTTTTAAATGGTTCAGTTTTTTGTTTCTTTTCTCTTTTCTTTTAATCTGCTATTAGCCTACCAAGTTTCAAGGTTATTTTAAATTCTGAATTTGATTTGGTTTCTAGTGTTGGGTTTTCCAAACCCATAATGAGTTTCCTAAGCTTATTAGGACTGATAGTCTTGGAGGATAAGAATCTTATTACCGGTTGGAGTTGTTTTCCCAATTAAAGAGGGTTGGTAGTCAGATTCCTATTAGGATAAAATTTCCTAATTGATGAAGGCCTTGTAATTGCTATATAAGGAGATCTACTGTGCTAGTTTACATGCATAAGCATTAGCAAGCAAGAGAACAATATTCAAAGTTCCACTCCAAAGAGGTAGTGAGCGGGAATACCACTCCGGAGAGAGTGAGTGGAGAGCAAAACAATTGATTACCACCAAAGGAGTTAGAGTGGGAGAATATTGAACGGCAATGTGTGTGAGAGAGAGAAGAAAAGAGATACATGTGTTTTATTGATCTTTGTAGTTGTTCGTAAAGTCTTGAATCTGGAGGTTTGATAAGATAATTTGTTGTACCCATTATTGATATAGTGGAAATTGTTGTTTCTAGCCCGGTGACGTAGGCATATAGTTGAACCACGTTAATTCTTATTGTTCTTTACCTTCTTGCTTATTCCCTTGGGTTTCCTGAGTTCTTTTTGTTTTCCCATCCTTGAACGATTTCACAACACCTGCCATGTGCTTCTCTAGGAAGCACAAAGCATGTTGCTTTTTAACAAAAATTTCAACATTCTTCTAATATAAGCGCTTCAAACAAAAGCAATTATGAACCATCATCTTCGCAAGCGTCCTTGACAACCTCGACTAGAAATGTAAATATAAGAACCAAACCTGAAATTGAAAAGGACTTTCATAATCACTCTATAGTGAGAGACATGAAAGATGAATATTAAAATGAGTGAGAAAACTCACGGTGAATTATTTCTCCATCTCTCTTCCCCAACCACCCCACTCTATATCTTAACTTAAAGAGGGAGAGCCAAGCCCCAATATCTTCACTCAACAATCACATGTCTTATTTTGTCTTGTGAATTATTAGCAAAAAAAAAAATTGCATCCTCGAAACTTTTCTTTTGCTTGGCCTTGTGTTTGCTGTTGTCGTCCTTATCTTCTCTGAGGTCTCAGCTCGTGAGCTAGCTGAAAATACTATTCCACCTATTCATGAGTTTCTCCCTTTGTTAATAAAAGCATATAGAGATGGGATGTTTAGGGAAGAGGATGAGGACTGTTAGGGATGGATGGGTTGATTTGAAGAGAGAGAAAGAAGGAGATGGATTTAGGGAAGAAGGTGAGGTATGCTGGAGATGATTTTTATTTTTATTTTTATGAAAAGCTGGAGATGAATTTTTAATTTTAAAGATTTTCTATTTGTTAAAGTGTACTTTTTAATATTTAAATATTACATTTTACATTTAAGTTAATTATTTTTAACTTCATATTAAATATTAATTTTTCTTTTTTCTCTAAGTCCTTAGAAATCATTTTACAAAGGGGTAAATTTATCTTTAAAATTTTGAAGATAGGGTGGGTGGGAAAATAAAATAGGGGGTGGAAATAGCAGCACTCTTGAATAATTTACTTTGAGTTGTTTTATGCATTTATTGATTATTGGACTACCATAGGCAATTCATTTTAGACATCAAATGTCCTGTAATTAGATTTGGGCCAATACGAGGTATGGATTTCCCTTAACTTTAGGTGGACTGGAAAACTACACTTTCAGGAGTGGTAGAAAACTCAAAGAAAACTGTGAAAGAGGCTTTGTTTTATGCTTTGATTTTGGTTGTCCTGGGATAGTTGTTCATGTTTTAATTGGTAACGGGGCTATTCCAGTCAATTTTGAGTTGTGAACAAATGGATATGTACCAAATTTTTCTAAAGCACTTGGGCGAGCTTGGTTTGAGATGATGGATCCATGGCTAAAATGAGCTGAGAAAGAATGAGAAGATGCCACAGAAAAATGGAAAAAAAAAAAAGATAGGAGAGAGAATGAGTATTCTAGAAGTTTGTAGCATTTATTACTGAAAAATATGCTTTAATTGTTATTGAAAGAATTAGTTTGTTTAATCTCATTGTAGCCTAATCTAATGGTTGAAAACGTCTGTTGAAAACTTGTGTAAAATTTATGGTGCCACAATATATGCATTGATGCACTATTAGTGGTTGAGATTTGATCTCAACAAATTTATTATTATCTTTTAATAATACTTTTACCCAAATTTATTATTATTTTAACTGCATGTACTACCCAAAACTCTCCATCTCTCTTCCTCCATGCCCACCATCTGGTACATCTCCATAGCCTCGATGTGCAAAAGATATCTTACTTGCTGAAAAATTCTTTTTGTATTGCGTCACATATTGAGCTTGACATATATGATAGCAAATGCAAAGATGGCTGCTTATATTTGCATGATGCATGGGTTTGCATCTAAAGGGCTCTCCATCACTCTCTCCATTGCCTATTGCTAGGTTATATGTAGTTGATACCATTTATTTTGACACTATTTCATACCTAGATTGAAACAGGGCAAGGCATATATATATAGAGTTTGAGAAAATAGCCAGCTTATAGAAAAATTAAGAGTACCATAAGTTCCACCGAATTGAAAAGGTCCATATACATGAGGTGCACCAAATTGAAAATTATTCTATATTTGTGTGAAATAATGAAATAAAACATGTAAGAATTTTTCTAAGAAAAACATGCAAAACCTTATCCCATTAACTGTAATAAAAACTGCCAGTCGGAACAAGCATACAGTTGTTTGTGACACAATTGTTTCTTTTGCTTGTTTGGCTTGGTTTCTTTGTTAAAGTCTTGGTGTTCAAAATCATCTTCCACAATGCAAATGATCTCACAGTTTAGTTTATTACAAAATGGAGCTACCCATTTTATATATTTGTTTAATTATATGATGTTTTACTTATTATTTTTTGGGTTTTTGGTGTTGGGTTAGAGATCCAAAGAAGCCATGGTGGAGAATCAACAGCACGACAACTTCACTGATGATACAGAGGTTTCCTTTTTTCTTCCCTTCCTTTAAGTTGGATTATTGGTCATCCTGCTAGAGGAGAATACTTTTCTAAACCTAATTTTACTGTTCTTCTTGTTTATTAGCTGTAGTATTTACATTCATATGTAGTATGTGTGGAAATTACATTCCAAATGAGAATAAGATATGTAGTGTGCGTGTTAACTTTTTAGGTATACTTTTTTGGATAATATTGTGATGCCTTTTGGCTAATATATGTTATTTTCCGTTCTTTGTTGAATTAAAGTTTTGTTATTTTCTGGTCTTTTTCATAGAGTGGAAAAACTCCTTGGTACTCCCTGGAGTGGGTGCCAAGGGGGTAGTTATTAGTTAAGTTGTAGTTCAGCTGGCGTGTGCCAAGGGGCTAGTTATTAATTAAGTTGTTGTTCAGCTGGAAGCAAGAGTTTGATGAGGTTACATTGGTAAGGTAAAACCAAAAATCCCGCCATACGGTGAATATTAAGTTTCATTGTTGCTTCTATCAACTGGACAATGAAAAGTTGATATTACCTCTCTGGTATGCTATGCAAGAAATAGCCTTATTTGTAGGTTTCAAATAGAACTCTGAATGACTCATTGATGTCCTAAAACACTAGCTCAATATTAGAGGAGTACTAGAAGACTTTTTAAATATGAAAGACTCATTAAATCAAAAGACACATTAGAAAGCTCAATACATTGAGTCATTTTGAGACAAATAAATAGTCTCGTAATAGCATTTGAAATTAACTGTTCAAGTTTTTTTTACTTATTTACTTTTATTTGTTTTATTTGTTTTATTTATTTACTGATTCTTGGACTGTCATTGGAATTTATTCTTAAACCCAAAATGCCCTATTATTAGATTTAGCCCCCATATGGGGCTGTTTGTTACACAGGCTTGGCTTGGCCTGGCTTGGACGAAATTTAGTCCCATGTTTGTTTCATCTAATCCTAGTCTTAGATGAGATTGCTAATACCGGGCCCACCAAAAACACCTCCTTAGGAGGGGACTACTAAACCCATGTGGAAAGGGAGGATTAACTAGTCCCATGCTCACCAATGTATAAGATGTATATATTATATTATAGTAATAATAGCGTATATTATTATTATTATTATTATATACCCATATATATATATTATACTTTCATACACATATACTATAATGTACATATATACACATATATATTATATATGTATATAATATATGTATAATATATGTATATATGTGTATATATATATATATATATATTATATATACACATATATAATATATGTGTAGTACTAATTTTTAGGCATTACACCCCATTTCAAAGAAATTAGCCCAGTCCACCCAAGCAAAAATTAGCCTATCATATTCAAGCAGCCTTCAAAACAAAATCCAGTCAGCCACACCTCATTGATAGCACTTCTAGCTGTCGTCTTTGAGAAAGAATGATTGTAATTTTACTTAGATCTTTGCATGAATAAGAAATAATAGCCCACCACTATAAAAAAATTCCTCATTGTGGCCTTGCGTGTGTGCAAGCCTTATCCCATTAACTGCAAGTAAACCTACCATTGGGAACAAACTTAACAGTTTTCTTAAACCGAATTGTTTCTTTTGCTTTCTTTGTTAACCAATACCAAGTCTTAGTGCTCATAGTTCCTGCCATGTTCCACAATGAAAATTAACTCACAGTTTAATTTGCAAGATGTAGTTACCCGTTTTGTATATTCCTGTATTTATTTGGGTTATAATTAGATGCTATTGTACTTTTTTTGTGTGTTTGGCAAAGCTTCACTCGGATTTTGGTCATCCTGCTAGATGAGTTTTGTATTTTATTTTTTAAACGTAATTTTACTTTTCTTCTTTATGCAATTACAGTATTTTTATAGATCTTTTTTGTACTCCGTAGAAAAAAGCTTCTTGGTACATATAGGAGTGTGCCGCTAGGGGGCTGGTTATTATTTAGTTGTAGTTCAGCTTGCAGATGGAGTTAGAACGAGGTTACATAGTAGCTGAGGTAGAGAAAATAATCCAGCCATACTTTTTATATGCTAACTATCTTTGTATCTATAAACTTTTTCTATGAGAAGAGGATATTATCTCTTTGCAAGATTTGCCTTATGTATGGGCTTCAAAAATAACTTTCAATGAAAAAACTAAAAGACTAGTTAGGTATGAAAGACGCATAAATTCAAAGATACATTAAACAGTAAGAGATACTTATAAAAACTAAAAAGATACAGTCATTCTAAAACAAATGAACTGTGATGCAAGAGCATCTACAAGGCTTTTCCAAGACTAAGCAGGCTTGCTATCCAGCTTGGCTTGGGTCCTAGCTAGTTAGTATTTTAATTGTTTTCTTATCTTATGTTTGTTTTGTTTAATTTCTTATGTGCTATGTTTTTTCCGTACAATATTGCTTTTCTTCTATTCTTTTAAGGTATTCATGTGAGTTTAAGTATTTTGAGGGATAGCCATTTAAGTAAATCAAGGGCTAGGATTCTAGGACTGCTGTAACCCCAGTATAAATACTGTTTGAAGAGGCTTTACATGAAGTTTTGTTTATCAGTTTATTCCCGAAAATCAGATTATCGAGTTTCTCTTGGGACTCTTTGCCCTAGAACTCAATTGTCCTCTTTCCAACTTCAGTACTATTGCTTTATCTGTCTATTTTTCTGTTCATTGTTTTGAATCGTTTGTCATGTTACAGCGATTGGACGTTAGCTTTACTCTTCTGCCCTGCATCAAATTTACTCTTTTTTTTTTGTGGACTAAAGCATCAAATTTACTCTTAATAATACTCAACATGAACTTTTATTTATTCTTATTTGTTCTATTTATTTCCTGATTCTTAGCCTACTGTTCGAATTTCATTTTACACCCAAAAGGCCCTACTATTAGCTTTGGCCCAATGGCACAGTGGGGTTTCCAAAGAGAATACCCAGTTGTTACCAAGAAGTAGCTATTGCATCTGGGGAGTTGGGTGAATGATTTGAGTCTGATTGGGGAGACTGGTCTAAGCATGTTTCCCTCTGCTGTGTTCGTCGTACAATGCCGTTCTAAAGTGGGTGTTCGAGTGTAATTGGCCCTCAGCCCTCTTATATTACTTGAATAGCTTATGCTAATAGTGTGCATTGCATTATGTTTAAAGAAGCATTATATTTGCTAATTAATTAGTTTCTGTCCATACTAGATATAGATGAGAGAGATATTGTGGTATACTTTTAGGTTGTGATTCTTGCATGTGAAGGGTTGTTGCATGAAGTGGTTCATGCTAATGTATATTTTCGCACATCACTCAAAGAATCATATAGTGGGGGGTAGATTCAAGTAGTCATGTGAGGCTATTAGTAGGTATTTCTAATTCTGTTTTATGTTAAGATGTTACAAAGCTATCTTTTGAAGGTGGCAAACCCTTACCTAACACTTGCACTGATAAGAGATGAAAATGGTTTAAGGAAATCTTATATTAAACTAAGTTTGATTAATATACGTTTATTTATAATAAGCCTGATGCCTAGTGTTTATATATTTTGTCCAAATTTAGTTTAATTGCCCCTCTTTGCACTCTTTAACTTTGCCAAAGTAGAGGCTGCCAACTAATAACTTTGCCAGTCACCAGAAGCTGTTTCAGAAGTAAATGTTTTATTTTTATTTTTATTTATTTATATCCATGGAAAAGCTTGCTCGGATGTTGCACTATTTGTGGTTGTGTGGTTTTAGTTCATTGGTCTTAACATAACATAGCTTTTTATTTTTTATTTTTTATATATATAATTGTTTTCTGTTTATTGAGCAGCATAACTGGCCTGATATTGAGAGCAGCTGTAGGATACCATCACTATTAAGCGGTGAAGGATCATCTGAAGTTTACTTTTACCCATGCAATCGGTCACCTCCTCAGACTAAGATGTCAGGACACAAGCAGTTTCTGCAAAAGGTCTGGAAATGGTTTCCAGGAAAAGGAAGAAAGTAACTTCAGCTAGCTTTTCTTTCTTTCTTTTTCTTTTTCCAAATTTTGAAATCCCATTGACAACATTGCATTGTTGTAAGATAGTTTCAATAGCTTTATTTTTCTTCTGGAAAAGTTTCCGCATTTATGGTTCCTAACAGGCCCCTTTGTTTAGTATCTCTTGTGGAATATAGCCCCCTATTGCCAGTATTGTTCCAGCTGAAGAACTCAGGGCTGTTTCTATGGCCCCCTTTGTCAGTGTGATTCGTCAAGATCGAATTATTTGGCCTTGGAGGCTGGTGGTTTGGCTATCAAAATGGGGAAGATGGTGAGGTCTTCTGGTGTGCTTGTGTGCAAGTGGATAAAGGGAGAGAAACAAATAGGAGTTTTATTTTAAGGCAAAACGTCACTTTGGTCTTTGTGGTTTATCACTTTTATCACTAAGGGGTCGTTTGGTACGCGCGGACTGTTATGGACGGGACTAAATCTTGGGACTGGCGTGGATTGGCTTGGCTTGGTCTAGCTGGATTAAGTACTGACCTATGTTTGGTGCTTGTTCGACTAAGAAGCTGGATAACGAAAATAGTACTATCTTGTGTTTGGTTTATGCTTGGACTGGGACAAAAAAATTTAAAATTTTCTTTGAAGTGATAATATTTTAATTATCAACTATTTTTATTATAATTCCAAGGCCAAAAATTGGTATTAAATTTTTCAAAACTTGCCTATATTTTTAGAACACTTCCCTTATGCAAATTGCCAAATCGTCACTAAGTAATTGCAAACACAACATGCAATTGCCATCACAGTTTGCAAAAACAAAATGTTTGTTTGTCAATTACCGAACCGTTAGCCACATGACCTCTACCCTTTTATTCTTCCTTTCTTCGTTCAAACATGGTGAGACAAGCTCCAAACCATCCCAACATCATATCAAGCAAAAGTCATATAATATTTATAGATGCAAAAGTTAGATATTTTATATATATTCAAAAGTCATCCACATGGCTTGAAACTACAAATTCAAGTTCGCATATTACTTTCCACAAGCTCACAGACTCAAATAATAATAATCAACCAAAGACCCACATATAAAAATAAACATCCATAATTCCAAACTGAGACTAATAAAGCAGTAAAAACAAAAGTAATAGCAGCTACTTGTGGCGTTTCTAAGGTGGGAGATGCACTTGTGGTGTTTCCAATTTATCGGATGTTGCCTCCTTCAAGCATTTTCATTGAGCAATTGTTCAACAAAGGCTTTTTTGATATCAGCATCAAGTGACTTCAATATGGCTGAGAATAGTTGCAGACAATGCCATTATAAACCCTGCAAGCAATACAAACAATCCAAACAAGATTGCCAAAATCATGAGTTCTCTGAACTGCAAATGGAATTAACTGATGGCAAGAAGCAAAATCTTGTACAGTTACACTTTCCAAAAGAAAACAGAGTTATGGTTTGGATAACAAAAGGATTGAGCTTCTTAGCCAAAAAAAAACGCAGAGGTAATCTGGAAACAACATTTGGAACAAGCTGTACTTCCAACCATGCTCTTCAATTACCTTTGTTGGTTTTAAACATTATCAAAAGATAGAATATATAAAATTTTGGGTTCTGAAATAAAAACACATATTTTTTCTTTGGAAATCAAAAGAACACTTGGTTTTTCCTTCTTTTTTTTGGTTCTTTGGAAATCAATCCAATCAGACCCTTTACTTTTGTGAAACTCCTCTCTTTCAAAAGTGAGAACATAGTAGAAGCACAACAAGAAGAATTACCAGCATAAACATATCAAAATTGAATCCCAAAGTTTCTTTTTTTATTATTTCTTTTTCTCTCAACTTTCTGCTAATTTGGGTTTGTTTATGTGTATCCTCTATCGCTCTTTCTCCCAAGCTCCTTCTTCAACCTTCTCTTAAGCAGCAAAGAAAATGTCAGACATGAAAACCATTTCTTCTTTTTTCTATCTTTTTATATCATCATCAAGCGACTATCCACAATGCTCCATTCCGCCCATCAGTTTCTTCATATATTCTCATTCCAAACAAAAACCCCATAATCAAAACAATTCAAAATTGAAAACCCTAGAAAAATACCGAATTATAATCCAACGAAAATTAACCAATACAAATCTTAATTTTCATCAGATTAAGCTAACTACAAACAACCCCATAATCAAAACTTAAAAATCAAACCAAGAAATAGTAAATTGAACCCATCAAATATCACCAAGGAGATAGACAAAATAGAAGAAGAGTGGAAAGAGAGAAAGAGAGTTGAACAACTAACCTTGAGTGAGTGAGAGCAGAGCATAACATAAGAGGAAAACAAAGCAAAGCTGAAGAGGAGAGCCAGAGCAACGTGGAAGAGGAAGAGAGCAGACGTCGGAAGAGGATAATGGTGGACTCAATAGCGACTTCGTTATTTAGCGGCACCTCTTCAGAGCTCGCTATTTTGTGCCAACGAGCGAAGCCTTTTTTCAAGGCCTGGATTATCTAATCTCATTTAATTTAACGAAGGGCTGCACCAAACATGGGTTAAGGGTGTTATTTAAGCTAGTCCAATCCAAGCCAATCCAAGGAGGTGTACCAAACAGCCCCTAAGGTCTCTGTGGTTTCAATTTAGCCATTTTTGCCCATTCAGTCTAAAAATTATTAAAAAAATGAATTCCTTTTAAAAATAAAGAATATAAATTTAAAATAAAATTGGTTTCAAAATAAAATAAAACATATATGACCCCTTCTCCCAACCCCAACCCCCACCAACAGTCTCCAAGCCAGCCACCACCTCCTTATAACCCGACTTAAATTAGTTTCAAAATAAAATAAAATAAAAAATTCTTTTATCGTATGCTATTGGCACAAGGGTGCTGGGAAAGAATGAGAGTGACACCTCCATAACCATGAGAGAGTTGTGTTTGCCTAATTGATTTTAAAAATAATTTTAAGCCCCCTTTAAAATTAATCATCGATGCCTTACAAGTGCAAATGGGAAATTGAACAAACTCTTTATGTTGAGGAAGAATAAAGAATAATTACACTTGCCCTTCGTCATTGCCTGCAAATGCCAATTATAAGGGGGTGGTGGCTGGCTGGAGTTGGAGTTGGGTGGGGACTGTTGGTGTGGGTTGGGGTTGGGAGGTTAAGGAGGAGGGAGATGTTTTATTTTTAATTTTAATTTTTAAATTTAAATTTGTATGGTTTATTTCTAAAAGAAATTAACTTTTTAATAATTTCTGGACTGAATTGCCGCTCCACAAATAACAAAAGTTTAAAAAAATTGACTGAAATTGAGAATTGTCATTGAATTGCTTGAAATTGGAACCATAAGGGTAAAAATAACCAAATTGAAACAATAGGGACCAAAAGTGACATTTTGCCTTATTTTAATTGCTGATTATGATAACTGTTTAGGAGAGTTAACCAAAACGCGTGCTAGGATGGTTATATGAACTGTACACCTTTTCGTCTTTGATGGAAGGAAATGGTTTTTTAATTTACATCTAGGGCTTGTTTGATATGGAGGATTAGACTAGTAAAATGCCTAAATTTCATGTGCATTCAATGCATAATATAGATATGTTGTCCAATTTCAATTTGGAGGAAAAATGGGGACTATTCATAAGAGGTTAATGACTAAAAATTATTCCCCTTCATCGTTTAATCCGTTAATTAACGCAAACAGAGTATTACTATTACTTGTACTCAACGGATAGGGCACATGGTGACTCTTGGCCAAAATGCAAGTACATAAATGAAATCGAAGTCCGTGAAATCTAAGAATAAATCGAGTAGAATATGCTTCATATAACTAAAAGATGGATGTCCCAGGAGATGGTGCCACATCTAGATTTGTCGTTGTTTGCTATTAGAGTGATATGTCACACTATTAGCCATGTAGTCATCCACATAATACAGTTCCCCTCTCTTAGTACTATGACCAATTATCTCCTTAGTGTGAATATCCCGAAGAAAACAAAAACTCGAGTAGACTAGTACACAACAATTCAATTGTTTAGTAACTCGACCAACTCACATCAACGTATTGGATAGAGATGGAACAAGTAATATATTAGATAATGAGAGAGATGATGAGATAACAACAGTGCCAGCCCGCATCACATGATAAGTTACTTCATTTGCGTTAGCATACTAGTTTGTCTGGTTCTAGATCTTTAAAAATCAGGTCATCTAGGTTGTCAATTTTTCTAGGTTCGGGTCTGGGTGGTAGGGGAATTGGCGGGGTTACCTCTATGTGGGATGATAGTATCTTGATCCCCCATGGTGGCGTCGACGAGTGTTTGGCGGGAAATCCCAAGATCGCTGCTCTGATATCATGCTAAAATATGAGAGAATATTGTTTATGAATTTTTTTTTTGCATATTCTTCTCTTTGTATGATGCCATAATTATAATACAAGAAGCCTTGTAGGCTAAGGAAAGTAATAACTCTTAAGTTTTCACGGTAGGAAATCAGAAATAAAAGGAAATAAATTACAATTAATATGAGAATCCTTGGTGTGCATGGAAAGTCACAAGTCACGCTTTAAAACATAATCAACATCCTAATGGGCTTGGGCTTAACTAATTTGGATCTTGAGCTTCATTCCATGAGCTCTGCCATTACATTAATTAAAAAAATTATAAAAAATTCACTATTATGCCCAATATAGGGAATTAAATTATATAAAAAAAATCATATATGAAATGCACTTTAGAAACACACCCAAAGCCCATTTATAACATAACAAAGAGGATTTGAACTTCCTATAAATTACAAAATTGCTATTGATTTTCTTTAAACAAGCCAAACCTCAAAACTCACAAAAAAAACCCATAACACTCAAAACTAGGGGTGGGCATAGAGACCGAAAATTGGAACACCGAACCGGATTGGATGAAAAAAATCGGAAAAAAACCCGATTGACCAAAAAAGTCAACAATCGGACAGAGGTTTCGATTCTAGTTTCACACTTGCACCAAACCGGACCGGTTTTGTATATTTTTTTTATACAAATTTTTTAATCCAATGCTATATTTTTAATTTTATAATTAATCTTTTTCCAAGTTCAACTTCAAAACATTTCTCATTGTATGAATTGGATCATTTGTTAATTTTCAACCCCCAAAAATAACTTATTTATTATAATTTGTATTTTTTTATAATAAAAAAATTATTTAAAAAACAATAAAATAATAATCATGTTCAAAACTGGAACCAATCAAAACTGAATCGGCTGGTTTTTTAAAAAAAAACCTCGCTTCAAACCGAATTAAACCAGACTGGTTAAATAGTACCGATTTTAGTTCCAGTTTGAGGTGAGAACCGGATCGAACTAGACCGTGCCCACCCCTACTCAAAACAAGCCTAGCCCACATTTATAAAAAAAAAACCCAAACGAAATTAGTAATGGGAAAAAGCGACAAATCACACAACTCAAGGAGTTGTCATGACTGTTAATACACATTCTATGATTGTTGATACGCTTTTTATGACTATTAATACACTTTATATATATGTCAATATTTTTTTTGTTTTACGACTATTGAAAAACATCCTACGATTGTTAATACACTTTTTATGACTATTAAATATACTTCATATGTATGTGTAATTGGTACTTAGGTGAAGGGGGTAAATTAAAACCCCGATGGACATATCAGACACGCAGGTATCAGACAACAAAGTATTCCTAACCAATATGTGACTAGCCAATCCCAAGTCACATACCCTTGCAGATCTAGGGAAAGACTATGTGACAACCTAGACACTCAGAAGGATCCGTCAATCTAGGCATCCCCTGTGCTAGTAACAACTAGAGTGATAGGTGTGTGAGAATCATTTATCAGCATTACAGCAACAACATGTATAATATGACTAATCATAACAGTAAGAACAACACAACATAAATGTTTACCAAGAAACCCATCACTGGGAAAAACTGGGGTCATCACTCCGACCAGGTAATCCACTGAACAGGAAGAAATAATTACAGAGATCAATAGATACAGCTCAAGTTTCCTAGTTCTATAAAGGAGCAGCTATACCTCTCCAAGATATCTTCTTCTTCTCAGCAACGTTGCTTACAGCTAGTCTATCATGACAATGGCAGCTTCATCCTTCAACTCAATCATCTCATGGCACCAACAACACAAAACTACTCAAACTAATGCAATGATGAAATGTAAATTTAAGAGGGGATCAATTTTCTCAAGAAATCATTCTTGGAAAAAATTAGTCTTAAAATCTGAACTTTAGATCTAGAAAGATATATATGATTTAGGACATCTAGATGCAGATATAGTGATCACAAGCAGATTTTACGAAAAACAGGTTTTTCTAAAATCTCATAAATGCAACCTCACAGCCCTCACAAAGAAAAACACATAAAATATTGAGCCCTCAAACTTTCCAAAAGTTCAAGGAATATTTTATGAGGTGACGACACCTTAAAAAATTTGCCTCCTTATAGCAAGGACAGGGCTGCCTTAGGATGAAAACTACAGTTGTCAAGGTGGACCAGCAACCAAAGATGTAATGTCATGCATGATTTTACCTTTATTGAGTAATGCCAATGTCAGCTTGTTGAAGAGAATCCAATGTGACAGTCTTTCTCTGAGGTCCACAATAAGTCATCAACCTAAAACTAATCTAAATCCTTTTGAGCAAGCTTATTACAAGAAATTATACACATGTCAAGGAAAGTTAAAAACCAATTGATTAATTACAACCTTACAAACTCCCCATTTTCGGCTTTCCTTGACCGAAAAAACTTTAATTCACCCTCTTAGCACACAACCCAAACATTGAGACAATCATCACAAGGAACCTGCAAGACAATCACAATCTTGACAAACATCAAGTGCAGATAGTTCATAGAATACGAAACGGGTTGGGTTGACAAAAAATCTCTTTTTTTTTGGGACAAGTAAGAGCCAAAAAGGAAATAGGGAAGATAGAAAGTGCATCACAAAATACAAGGAGAAAATCAAAATGTTTAGAAGAGTTTAAGTATAGTCTATACCATACAAAAGACAATACTTCTCCATACAAACACAAACAACACTCCCCTATATGAACATAAAGCACTCCCCCATAACCAAACTGTTTACCCCTGGATTTTTTGAACCGGAGCATAATGAAGGATGATGGCATACTTTGGGCCCAAATGCCAGAATCTTGGCTTAAGCATAAACCCAAACACCACAGACTCGTGCCCAAAGCCATATGAAGAAATTCCACAGCCGTTCTTCGGCCAACTGGACAAGCTTGCCTTAGCAATCAAGCTCGTCCAAATGGGCAGATCCAGCCCGACAAGCTGCCTCGGCCTAGCGGGCAGAGTTGCCCTAACAAACATGCTCGGCGTAATAGATAGGCTCGACCCAACTACCAGGTTCATCCCAACAAACAGATCCAGGTTCGTCCCAAGACAAGTCTCTAAGTTGTCAAGCCTTGGCCGAATCAACTATGGCCGAGTCTTCCATCAGGAGACCCAACCACGATCCAAATTACACCCTGTCCTCCAGCTGAAGGATAGCATCTTCACGTGGATTCATGTGGCCACTATCTTGGAAGATGAAAAAAGGGTGACACACTGAGTGAAACCTGGAGTGAGCTTTTCTGGAAAAGCAGTGCACCAAAGAGAACATGGAATACGTTTTCTGGAAAAAGGGAAGACTTTCCATGTCAGGACAAGCACACATTTTGGAATCTGCGAGGAGAGTTACAAGAAGTCATCATTAAGGATAAGATGATAAAGGCTGCTCCTCTTGACATCCTCCAATCAGTTTAGGACTAGGGATAAAGACTCGGCCTCGACCATGAACAGTACTCCACCGAGGATAAGGTTTTGATGTGCCTACTATCTCCAGATTATGAGCCACTACAGCCACTTGAAATAAACAAATCTAGAGCCAGCTGTCCAAGGGACCTGCCACCAAAAGAAGAAAGCGGATGCAACCCTCAGCTCATGACTTCTCCATTTTCAAGCTTCATCCCCTCACTATAAATACAAGATCCTTAGCAACATTCAAGGGGTCCCCGACCAAACAACCCTCCCACGGAGCAACTTATCTTTTTCCAGTCATTTATCTTCCTGTAATGCACTTTCAATATCTTTAAATTCTTTCCTAGGAGTAGTGGTAAAGTTAAGTTCTTCTATCCATTAATATATCATACGACCCTTGATTTTCAAGGCACCGAGCGCCATCCCTGTTACTTTATCGTCCACCCTATATATGATACAGCATGGCAATCTAGCGAGGCGCTGGAGCACCATCCAAATCATACGACCATCTTCCACCACCGAACCCAATCAACGACCTTGTAGCTCAGGCCGTGAACCTGAAGGCTGAGAACTATTCCTCTCTAGGCCACAATCACTTTGAGCGAAGTCAGATCCAAACAGGTGCACTCAATCAACCCATCCATCCATCCATCCACATCATCTTCAAATGCGTGGTAGACCATGCTGGCACATCCCCGCACACCCTATCCAACACAAAGTAGGATGACCTGCGTCGGTGCATATCCCCTTGCCCTGGAGCACCATGCCTTAAGATTTTCATAGCCAACATCTTTGGCACACTCGGTGGCACTATTTTCTAACCATTTGCAGTCCGAAGTTAACATAAACAAGCCTTTCATATGCAAGGAGCTTGTCAACGCCGACAATATGAAAATGAAGCTTCTAGACAACAAGTTCATGGCTTGAGAACCGAAGACTTACACCTTCGAGTTAACCATGGTTGAAGAAATTTTTGACTTACTGTTGGCCTAGAAGAGCGTCAAGCTTTCATTCAGCCATAAAATCCCTAAGGCTGAAGAGCTCAAAGGAAAGACGTTCTCTAAGTATCACAGTTCTTGGTCCCATGGCACTAACAACTGTATTGTCTTGCGTGATGTCATACATAAACTGGTAGACAAAAAGAAGCTCCAATTCAGCTGAGAAACCAGCTATGAAAGTAGACGCCGAGCCATTCCTCCCACCTGTTATCAACATGGTTGATGCTCATTTCCAAGCCGAATCGACTGGGCAGAGGCAGAACTTCAAGGCCCTGAGGTCGAGATGACCAGGGTTAGGAAAGTGGAGAAGCTGGGAAGAAATCCTAAATCTGAGAAGGCAGAGAAAGGAAAAGAGAGGGAGCTAGAGCTCAAGTTTGAACCTGTAATATGTGACTGATACAAAACAAAGATCGGCCAGTGAGGCTGAGAGAATATAAGAGGAAGATGCTGGAGCCTACCTGTGTGGCCATGCAGAGACTATAGATCGGCCGAAGCACTGGCTCGCATCCAGTGCTGTTTTCGATTGATTAGGGGCAAGACCTTCACTAGAACGTAAAGGTCCTGACCGTAAAGAGCAAACTGTTCGCAGGTCTAAGACCTTCAAACCTCCAGTTGTGCAGGACGACTGATGGTCCTGAACTCGGCCTGGAGGCAAGGCCGAACCTATGACAAAGACTCAGTTAAGGAGGATGTAGAGACAGGTTGATAAAGCCAGATCAGAATCAACCTAAGCCAAATGATCTAAACACCACAAGAAAGAAACAGCCTCGAGCACACAACCATGTACTCCAACCGATGGATCCACAAGGAGGAAAGCTTTTATTGAAAGTACTAGAGTTAGACGATCTGGGCTGAAAGAAAAGGACCCCATCAAGGTCATCCTTGGCCCTAAGGAGATGACGGTATTAATCCAGAAGGAATTGGAGGACGGTACCGTCGACGTCTCAAGCGAGAAGGATCCCCCATTCTTACCAGCTCGGATTATCGTTCCTTGAGGGATTCCACAAGAGACACTCGGCTACCGATCTGTATGTTATGGTTCTTGAATGCCGAGAAATTGTGGATTTGGCTCTCAGGAACCCAAAGGTCATAGAAATCCTCGTCACAAAAAGTTCTGACCCAATAACCAAGGCCTTATACCAAGCCAATCGCGAAGCTCGGGTCAAAAGGTTGCCGTCATACCAACATGACCTGAAGAAGTTGGAAGCCAAGGCTCCTTTCACCAAGGACGACTTGGCATACATACGCCAATACTTTTCAATAACCTCGACTAATTAGATGAGTACTTCACGGCCAGAGACTCCTTCATCGGAGCTAAGCAGCTCCATAAAGGGAAGGCCAAAGCTTCAACCAGCGAGGTCTTGGCTACTAAGATCTCCACGACCGAAGAAGACTTCTTTGAAAAGCCAACGGACGGCCTCATCGATCTTATATCCAAGGACAAGGTCGAGGATGCATCGACTAAGGATGAGCCCATGCTAGATTTGTCTAATGGCGAATATGGAGGAAACTTCGGACAGGCTGGTACTCGACCGAAGAGGGTGATACAGTCGAAAAAGAAGAGACTGATGGCAAAGATCCGTCAGGGCCAAGCGAAATGAATATCAATATAGTGTTTGAACCCTTTGAATGTAGCTGTTTGCCGCGCAAATCTCACGGCCTGGAGTTCCGGGCCGAGGGGATGTGAGTTAACACGGGGTTTCCTGCTTTTGGGTGCGGTGCGGTTGTGCGCGGGCGTGCCAGGCACGGTTTACCGTGCATTGATGTTTCGATGAGTGTTGGATGGATGAATGGTGCGCCTGTTTGATCTGTCTTCCTAGTCAAACGATTGTAGCCGAGAGGGAACTGGTCTCGGCTTTAGGTTCACGGCCTGAACTACAAGGCCGTCGAGTGATGGTGTTGGTGGTGGATTTTGGGCGGTGCTCCGGCGCGCTGCTCAGGGAGCGACGGTCGTGTGATATATGGGGTGAGTGATCGAACAACAAGGATGGTGCTCCGGCGCCTTGAAAATCAAGGGTCGTGTGATATATTGATGAATGGATTTTGCTTACAATCTAACGCTACTCCTAGGAAAGCAAGTAAAGATATTGAAAGTGCATTACAGGAAAAAAATAAGTTGCTCCGTGGGAGGCTTGTTTTGGTGTTGAACCCTTTGAAAGTAGCTCGAGTCTTGTATTTATAGGAAGAGTCCCTGGATGAGTAATCGAGGCTGAATTTACGCATAGTGGAGTTTGATTAGCGCAAGTGGGCAGTCCAATCGACATTTGGGATCGTGAAGTATGGTGGTGAGACTCCAGAAATCCCGGTAAATCTCGGCCGCCGCTCTCAATCGTGGGTTCTGAACCTCTGGCCGTGGAGACGCATTTATGGCCTGGATAGCTGGTGAACCAACATCTCAAGCTGTCAGAATGCTTGTGAGAATGTCCACGTCTAATCACTCTGATCTTCATCACCAAATCCTGACTTCCGTCACTTCCCACCTTTCCTCATGCATTAAATGCTACTTTGTGGCCAATGGGTTCGCTGCATTAAACAGGCACTTCTTCATTAAATGAAGCCTGGGACCCTGTTGTCACGTGAAGATTTGCCTTTAATGCCTTGGCAGCAATTTTGTTCGGCCTCGGCCTCGGCCTACGCTTGAGGCCGAGATGATCATGCCTTAGCATTTCTTCTTTTATTTTTAAGGAAAGTGAAATGCCCTGGCGAGACGCTGCATTTCAGCCTCTGGGAACAAGTGCCAGGGCCAAGAGGAAGGGCTCCTTCGGCCAGCTCATGGCAGTGATTTATCACGCACAAACATTGCCCCCACATCCCTGGATTCTTCGGCCTCGACATGGGTAGGGGCCGAATGGATTCCAAGGGATGGACCCTTTGCATTCCTTTCTGAAGTGATTGACAACTGGGCATTAAATGCGCAGGCCAGTCGGCGCATTTAATGCCTTGAGCACGTCGTGTAGGCCATCATTGCCCAGGGCGTCGCTTCGCTTTGTCAGAGGAAGCGACGGCCTCTGGGCTTTTGACACGTCGTTGCGCCTGCTTGGCGTGCCTGGCAGAACGTTACGTCTCTCTCGAGAGAGACACGCCCTTTCGTTTCGAATTCTAGCGCCAATATAAAAACCCAGATTTCCTTGCTTTCTCTTTACGCTTTCAAAATCTTCAGACGCCCAAGCTTTGCCAAAGACCCATTTCTCCAAACTTTAAAAACCCATCAAACCTTCGCACCTCCAAGTTCACCAGAGAACCCCTCGTGAGCTTGCGATTTTCCCAGAAACTACAGACCTTCTTCCCCCTTTCAAAACACTCACTTTAAACCTTCTCCAATGGCCTCCAATACCTCCACCTCTGCTGAAGTTAGGTCCCAAACCTTCCAAACTGAATTCGAGGCTATTTGCCGAGATATTCAGGGTTCGATCCTTCCTGACATCATCGCGCCCTGGGCCGACGACGATGGCGCCCCCACTGATTCCTGCGTTCTCGGCCCCTCCATTAATGGCGGAATGCCAGAGAGGCTCGTGGCCCATCTGAAGAACAACCTGGTGGATCACTCGGCCTTTGACGGGGAGACTTCCAGGACTAGAACGTCCTGAGGCCGCAGCAACAGTGGCCAACCGTGACCCCAGACTGGGAAAAATGGCTGCCGAGGATGGAGCATTTCTTCGGTCAACAATGGAAGGATCAAGCCATCTACCACTTGATCAAGCTATTTGATCGGCCGCTCGTCATGGATCGGTCGCTCTGGCCGCGGCCCTGTGCTTCCTGGTCTTCGGCCACCAACACCATGAACTTTCGGTTCGGCATGATGACGCCGACCGTTCTCAGACATGGCCGCCCTGCTCGGCCTGCCCCTCGGCGTGGAAGTGAACGCCGCCCTCGTGCTCCCGAGGTTGAAGGGAGCTTTAAGGCTACGTGGCCTACTCTTGCGAGAGTTGCTGGAGCAAGGCGAAGAACATGCTCAGCTACTCCAGCTTCTACAGCAACTTCGGCGTGGAAGATAGTGATGAAGACGACGCCGTTGCCCCTCTCGGCGAGGTTGAACACGCCGCGTTCTTGCTATACTGGTTGTGCAAGTTCGTGTTTTGCACCCAGGCGAACAAGGTCACCCCTGAGTTCGCCCACCTGGCCGATTACCTAGCGCAGGGGGTAGGTTAGCGCTCGGCCCGTCCTACTCGGCCGTATGTACCGCACGCTTCACGACATCGTCACTGATGGGATGAAGCCGAAGCACGGTGGTCCACTGTGGGCCTTCCAGCTCTGGCTCAGGCCTACTTCCCAGAGCTCAGGGGGTGGCCGCCCTCAAGACAACGAGCCGCTGGCCAACGCATTCGCTCGCGCCCCCAAGAAGCATAACGCCACGGCCTTCTGCTACAAATTCTTCTGCAGCCTGGCCGAGAGAACTGGTACGCAGTTCCAGTCTGCCTTGCTCGGCCGTTCCCTCTGTTCTTGACCCACGACCTCTCCGTCGTTCCTGATGTTGAGACGGAGAACGATTTGAAGGAGATCTGGGCTCCTTCCTGGTCACACGCGACCTCCATTGCGGCCTGTCCAAAGCCGGGGCCGAGGTGTATCTGCCGAACCTCGTGGCGCGGCAGTTTGGCCTACCCAGGACGGCCCCGCTCCTTCCTCTTTCAACGAACCGGCTATCGTCCTGGAGGGCCGACGTCTCCCAGCAGCACGGCGTGGCTGAGATCACCTTCCAGCTCCAAAAGGGAATGACCTTCCTGAACTCTCGACGCCTTGGTCGCGCCGTAATGCGTATGACGAGGATGGAAGGGTCTGGTATGAAGAGTGCATCTCGGCCAGATTTATTCGGCCTGTTGAAGAGGCCGTGAGGGCGGCCTTGACGAATGCAGATGGGACCCTCTCACTCCCAAGTGCAGCAAAATGAAAAAGGTATCAGCTGGGCCGCCTCGGCCAAGTGCTCCGGCCGTGGTTGCCCCCAGGGTCCCGGCCCCTTCCTTGGCCAGACGAGCGGCCGTGGCCTCCACCGCGGCCCCATCATCAATCGTGGCCCCAGCTCCCAGGGCGACGCCTGTGGTGGGGGGTCGTAAGACGCTAGCGCATAGGACCGTGCCGGCCTCCCCAACATCTCGACCATCCATTGCTGCTGGTAGGCCTTGCTTCTTTTCCTTTTTACTATTTATTCTTCATCGGCCTCTCTAAACCACTTCTGTCTCTGGTCATCTCACTCTTGTCCCCTTTCCTTGTATTCGCAGCCCTGGGCCGCAAGAGGAGTCGAGAGACGGCGGGTACCGAGGCCGCGCCGGCCCAGGAGTGCCGCGGCCGAGGAAGAGGACCCTTTTAACCTCATCAGAGGGCGGAGGTGAAGAGGAGGCTCCCTCCGCGACCGTGAGTGAGGCCCCCCCCGTGATCGTAAGTACCACTCCCTGGCACCCTTTTTTTTTTTTTTTGTGCATTCTGGTAATCTGGTTCTTTCCTCAGGACGTGATAATAGTCGAGGAGGAGGCCACGGTCGAGGTGCCGTCCACAACGGAAACGGCTGCTGCCCACATGGTGGTCGAGGAAGTGGGAGCCGCAGGGGAAACAGTTGAGGAGGCGGCCGCTGTCGACGAAGGGGCTGAGGCGCAGGATGCTGAGATGGCGCCCGCAGAGGTACCGTCCGCCGAAGAGGCTGCAGAGGGGCGACCGAAGAGATCGCCGAGGAAATCGCCGAAGAGGCCGCCGAGGGATCTGCCGAAGAGGCTCCTGACGAGGGCGGCGAGGAGGCCAATGAAGAGGCCGCCGAGGAAGAAACCGACGAGGCCGCCGAAGAACCTGCCTCTGGACGTGCCAAGTGGGCCTTTGACGTCCGCCCCTCGTCGCCCAAGCGGTATCTCCTTTCGCTCGGTAAGAATCCACTCAATATACTCGGCTTTCTTGTTTTCTTTCGATCTGTTCTATACTTCTGACCGAGCGTTTATCTCTAGCCTCCCCAATCGTCGCCGCCGCTGGCCATGGTTGCCGCGACCATGCTGCCTATGCCGCCGCCCCCAGGACTCAACGGTCGTGGCCGAGCCAGTGATGACTACAGCCACGGTCGTGAGTGCGCCGAGCCTCCTGCGGACTACTTCGGCGGTGATGACCGACCTTTCGCTCCCCGTGAGTACTCGACCTCCTTTTTGTTTTATTCCTTTACATCCAAGTCAACTATCTCTTACCCTTACTCCCACTGATGTTCAGGAAGCCACCTCCTTCGACGATCTTGATGAGTTATACGCCAGCCTCCATGAGGAAGGGGGAAGCTCGGCCTCGGCTCCTTTGGATGAGGATTCCAAGAACGTCATCGAACGGCTTCGGGAGTTCCTTCTCCTTGACGTTCGGCAGATGACCGCTGCTGGGGCGATTTCGGAGTTTAGGTCCTGCTTCGATACGGCCATGGCGCTTAGTCTGCTCCGACTCGGCTGAACTGGATGAACTGCAGCCCGCCTGGCCGAAGGCGAGGAGATGATCGGCCGGTATGCTGAAGCCGTCACGCGGATGGCCGAGGGGAGCTCGCTCGAAGAGGATCTGGAGGTGATTAAAGAACAAGTTCATCCTGCAATGGCTCGACTGAGAAAAACGACCTCGTCGTCCAACGAGAGAATGAAGAGCTTGCGCAGGTTGAGGCCCAGGATCACCGAGCTCCAGGCTCGCCGAGATCTCATCCTCCAACGCCGAGATGGCGCGGTCGCGGCCGGAGCGACCTGAAATCCTCGGCCAAGCGAATCCTCAAAGCAGCTCCTGAGACGAAGAAGGCCATGGCCGAGCGGAAACTGATTCGAGCGAGATGGCAGGCGGACATCAATGGCAGGGACATCGCTTGGAGAAGGATCACCTGCCTAATCTGGGGGATGTTCAGCGAAGGGGTCTAAGCGGGCGAAGAGCGGCCACCTCAACTATTTTTTCTTTTCTCTTTTTGGGATGTAAATAAATAACCACATACAATTTTAAATTATTTACACACAAAGTTTATCTCTTGTTTTATTTCGGCCGTGGCTGGCCGTTTTCTGTTTGTAAGTAATGCCCCCTTTTTGTTTAAATACAAGGGCCTTCTTTTCTGGAAAGTTAGATGTATATTGTTGTTTTATTTTGACCGCGCCGTTCGCTTACCCTGGTCGCCTACCTTCCTCTTTTCTTCTTTTTGACTTTTTTGTCGTAGGTCCTCGGCGCCATCTTCTTTTGAATTTGCGCCGAGCTGTAGGCGTCGAGTTCCGACTCGTTCCGAATTCTCTAACTCCTGGGCCTCATCCTTCGAGTGGCCCTTCTTCTCTTGGCCATGCTGCCCGATACTCTGAGGAAATTGAACCCTCTCTTTTGATATTTTACCAGGGTCATGGCCGTTGGCCAAGACATAAGGGATTATACCCACGGCCGAAATTTCTGAGACACGGCGTGCCCAAAAAACCTTAGAAAATGAATCGTGCGCATGGCCAAGCTCCTTTGACAAGCGCGGCCTTGGGTAATCCGGTGCCCCCAGCTCTCCCTCTATTAAATCGTCTTTTACGATAAACCGAATGTCTTCAAACCGAAACCCTTGACACGGCCTGCTTTGCTGCGCATTGTTTCGCGGCCAATCTTGCCGGGCCGTCTAAGCAACGGTCTCAGCCGTTATGACCGAGCCGGGTAGTTTCAGTGGAACGTCGTGGGTTTGGCCGAGATAATCTCGGTGTTTGTGCCTGATAAATCTCGGCCATGAGCTGGCCGAAGGAGCCCCTTCTCTCGGCCCTGACACTTGTTTGCAGAAGCTCGATACGCAGCGTTTCGCCATGGTATTTCGCCTTCCTAAAAATAAAAGAAGGAAATGCTAAGGCATGATCATCTCGGCCTCAAGCATAGGCCGAGGCCGAGGCCGAACAAATTTGCGGCCAAGGCTTTAAAGGCAAATCATCACGTGACAGGAGGGTCCCAGGCTTCATTTAATGAAGTAGTGCCTGTTTAATGCAGCAAAACCCATTGGCCACAAAGTAGCATTTAATGCATGAGGAAAGGTGGGAAGTGACTGAAGTCAGGATTTGGTGATGAAGATCCGAGTGATTAGACGTGGACATTCTCACAAGAATTCTGACAATTTGAGATGTTGGTTCACCAGCTATCCAGGCCATAAATGCGTCTCCACGGCCAGAGGTTCAGAACCCACGATTCGAGAGCGCGGCCGAGATTCACCGGGATTTCTGGAGTCTCACCACCATACTTCACGATCCCAAATGTCGATTGGACTGCCCACTTGCGCTAATCAGACTCCACTATGCGTAAATTCAGCCTCGATTACTCATCCAGGGACTCTTCCTATAAATACAAGACTCGAGCTACATTCAAAGGGTTCAACACCAAAACAAGCCTCCCACGGAGCAACTTATTTTCTTCTGTAATGCACTTTCAATATCTTTACTTGCTTTCCTAGGAGTAGTGTTAGGTTGTAAGCAGAATCCATTCATCAATATATCATACGACCCTTGATTTTCAAGGCGCCGGAGCACCATCTCTCTTTGTTCGTTCACTCACCCCATATATCACACGACCGTCGCTCCCTGAGCAGCGGCCCGAGCACCGCCCAAAACCCACCACCAACACCATCACTCGACGGCCTTGTAGTTCAGGCCGTGAACCTAAAGCCGAGACCAGTTCCTCTCTCGGCTACAATCGGTTTGACCAGGAAGGCAGATCAAATAGGCGCACCATTCACCCATCCAACACTCATCGAAACATCAACGCACGTGAAACCGTGCGGGCACGCCCCCGCGCACAACCGCACCGCACCGCACCCAAAAGCAGGAAACCCCGTGTTAACGCACATCCCCTCGGCCCGGAACTCCAGGCCGTGAGATTTGCGCAGGAGACACTTTTGGCACGCCCGGTGGGATTTCTGTCAAAAGCTTATGGTGGAAACTAGGGCACAGGCAAAGCTAAAAAACAAAGCGTCGAAATGACTTCTGAGACTCCTGAGTCCACCTCACCGATCACAAGTATTGAGGCCGAACATACGGCCGGATCTCGGCCTGCGCTCCAGTACGACGGATCGCACGGCCGAATCCATGCAGGAACGGGCGGTGGTGGAAGAACTGATGTCCAGCAGGCTCCAGGATAGAAACATCCTTCATGGCGAACGCTCTTTCAAGAGAGGATGCCGCGGCCTGACCCTGCCACACCTCCCAGAACAGGACCGAGGAGCCAAGAGCGCGATGAGAATCGAGCCTTATGGCGAAGGAGGCGGCCTCCGCGTCTCGGCCCATACCCAAGCATCCGGCTACGGCCAGCATTCTCTGCCACCAACAAACAGCTGGGGGCAATCCCAGCCCGTTGGGCGGAGACAGCGCGCGGACCGCTCCATGCTTTGGTCGTATCACTAGGGCACGACAGTTTCACACATCCCGCGGTTCACCCGCTCGGCTCGGTTCATACTGCCGCCGTCCACACCCATCCTGGCCCAAGCAACGCATCCGCAGTGAACGACACAACTGTACAGTCGAGGGAGCCTGACCATCTCACCACCTTTGCAGGCGTCGTCGTGTCCGTTGGGCTCCCACCTAGCATCGACCAGCTCGGTCATCCCGGCCGAGCCTTTTGTTCAAATGGCCTAGGCAGGCAAGGCCTCAGAACGAGGTGCTATAGGCCACGCGGCCGTTTGCAGCCCGAACAGGGAGGCACCACCTCAAGGGATCCGGCTCGAAGATGTCCGGCGGATGATCGAAGACGGCTTAGCTCAGAGGCGGCCGGACATGCCAAGATACACGAGGCCGTATCCGCCAGAAATTGACCGAACCCTCCTCCCCTGGAACTATCGATTGCCAGAGTTCATGCTTTTCTCTCTGGGGATGGGCAGACCTCGTCCATTGAACACATCGGCCCAGTGTGGAGAGGCCGATTCGGACGCTCAGAGACTCCGACTTTTTGTTCATTCGTTGACCGGCGCGGCGTTTTCGTGATATGGAAAGGGTGTTCCACGAACATTTCTACCAGACCAACCGAGAATTACGGTCGCGAGTTGGCAAGAATGAGCCAAGCATCGGACGAATCAGCTCGCGATTACCTACATCGGTTCAAAACATGTAGGAATTGGTGCCGCACAGAACCTACCAGAGAGGGAGTTCGTCAAGATGGCCGAGGAAGGATTGGAATTCGAATACCGGAAGAAATTCCAGGGATCGAATTTCGGGACATGCATGACCTGACCAACAAGGTGGACATATATGCGTCCTTGTTGAAAGAGGAGATGCAGAAGAAGACGGCCTCAAAGGGAACCTATTATAGGAATCCCATCGTCAGCTACGCCGAAGCAAACGGCTCCGTAGAGGCCGAGGGCGATGAGATCGAGATGAGCTCGGCAGAAGTCAGCATAGACAAACCCTTCGTTTGCAGATGGCTCGTTAAAACTGACAACAGCCGCACAAAGATCCCCGACGCCAAGTTGCGACCCGGAAACGAAGGCGTACACTTTTGACTTAACAAGGGCCGAAGCTATCTTCGACCTTGTGGCCGAGAAGAAGGTAAAATTGTCCTTTGGCCATAAGACTCCGAAGCCCGAAGAGCTCAAAGAAAAAACGTTTTGTAAGTACCACAGTTCTTGGTCTCATAACACCAACAACTGCGTTGTCTTGTGAGACGTTCTCCGGAGAAGGCGGCCATGCAGGTCGACTCCAAGCCATTCCCTCCACCTGTCGTGAACATGGACGATGCTCAACTCCCGATCGAGGCTAGAGGAGTTCGAGTTCGGCAAAGGAAAGGAGCCTTTGGCCGAACTCGAGCCGGCCCTTTGCGAACGATGCAGGTGTAAGATCGGCCAGCCCGGGCCGCAGGAGAACAAGAGGAAGGCTGCCGAGCCATCTCGAACGGCCGCAAGAAGATTCGGTGGTCAGGACGGTCGACAGTCGACCAACAGAGCTGTTTTTCAGCCGACTAGGGCCACAAAACCCCAGCGCCTCGGCCAGTCACGAAGAAGAGGCTCCCCCAAGATCGGTAAAAACGTTCAAACCCCCAGTGATAAAGGATGACCGTTGGTACCATGCACGGCCTGGGGGCGGGGCCGAACCACTGACAAAAACCCAGCTGAGGAGAATGCAGAGGCAGGTTCAGGAGGCCAGGATGTAGACAAACGAGGTCGAGGGCTTCAAACGCCAAAAGAAAGTGGCGACTGTTGACGGGTTGTCATCCGAACCGGTTGTCTCCCCGCCGTAAGAGCAGCCAGTACCAGGCCTTTGATGGCGTGGCGCCCTAGGCACGATGGAAGTCCCCGTGGTTCGTCGACCATTTCAGCCCAGCCAAAGGCCGCGGTTGCGGGAGGAACGGACGAGGGTGTCGTCGACATCTACCACGGGAGGGATCCCCCTTTCGGCCAACGGTCTATCCTTCCTCAAAGAATTCCATAAAGACCATTCGGCCGTGGATCTGTACGGTATGACCCCTGAGAGCCGAGAAATCGTGGAGTTGGCCCTCAAGAACACAAAGGTAGAAGCACTCCTCATCACCAGCGGTTCTGACTCGGCCATTAAGGCCGTATACCAGGCAACAGAGGAGTCCAGGGCAAGAGGCCTGCCAGTTACCAGCCCAACCTCGACGGATTAGAGGCCAAAGTTCCCTTCAGCAGGGACGATTTGGATTATCTCCGCGGTACTTCGCTGTGACGCCAACGGACACGTTCTTTGGTTTGACGACCGAGGAAAAGGGCCGAGTGAGCCGCCTAGACGATTACCTAGCCGCCAGGGACGTATTGGCAGAGGCCGAGACGGACCCTCAAAATGGAGGTCGAAACCTTAGAACCCCCCGCGGTCAAAGCATCCATAACCAATAGTGCGGGGGCCGTAAAGCTCGATGGACGAGGGTTTCGGAGATCCTCTCTTCGGACACGAGGCCGAGGATGACCCCACAATAGGAATCTCCGATGAAGAATATGAAGGAATCCTCCGGATGGTCGAGGAAACGGCTCTCACTAAAAAGGAAGCCGGTAGGGGAAACCCGGAGGAGCCGGAGGAAGTCGGCATCAACATGGTCCTGGTGCTGGCATTCGAGTTTTCAGCCCCGGGAGGGCAGACCAGCGGTTTAGAGGATGACGTGCCCGAGGAGCAATTTTATCAGAGGCCAAAGACTAAGGAGGAATTGCTGGCCGTAGCATTTAACGAGGTAATACCAAGAGACGAGCCGAACAAATACCGGCACTTGAAGCCGTTGTATATCTCGGCTCACATAGAGGGCATGCCCATATCCAAGGTCTTCGTTGACTGTGGGCGACGGTCAACATCCTTCCCTTTTCCTTAATGAGAAAGCTGGACAAGTCGAAGGAGGACCTCATCCCCAGCGACGTGGTCATGAGTAGTTTTGTCGGCGATAAGTCAAAAACCATTGGCGTATTGCCCCTGAAGATGACCGTGGCCGATCAGACGAGGGTCGCGGCCTTCTACGTGGTCGAATCAAGCGTCGACTACAACGTATTACTCGGCCGTGATTGGATCCATCAATCCGGGTGTATACGTCTTCCCTTTTCCAACTGTTATTTTCTGGGACGGCCAAAAGGTGTCCATACACCCGGCCGACGAAAAACCATTCGAGGCCAACGCCGTGCAAGCTCGGATTTACGACGACGATGTTGGATGGGTTGTACTCACCGGCCACGATGCAAACGGCCAACCAACCAGGACGACGGCCCAGAAAGTGCTGGAATTAGGCGCCGAGAATATCCGGGCAGGATTCGGCGCGCGAAGTGTTGATCGACCTCACCAGTCTTTAAATGATAGATAAGGCCACTAAAGAAGAGGGGGCAGCGGCCGTGAGGGATTTGGTAGAGCGTCTCCTGGAACATGGGCGGCGGAATCCTTACGGCCAAATTCACCAATTAACCTGATCGAATTCCTCCATGAAGCGGACGAAACGGACGCATTGACGTTGGAGGACCTAAAAGCGCGCTCGCCGAAATGGAGGACGACTACCCTGAATTATAGGACCCTTTGTTAGAAATTAATGTAGGGACCGAGGCCGTACCACGGCCTCTTTTTGTAAGCCATCTTTTGGATCCTGAGTTAGCGGCCGAGGTTATCGGCTTGCTCCATGAATATAAGGACTATTTTGCTTGGGATTATCATGAGATGCCTGGTTTGCCAAGAAGTTTGGTCGAGCATGAATTAAGAATCAAGGAGGGGTTCAAGCCTTTCCAACAGCCGGCAAGGCGTTTCTCGACCGAGGTACAGCTTAGGGTAAAGGAGGAGATTGAACGGCTCCTTAAAGCCGGCTTCATACGAACGGCCCGGACGTTGAATGGCTGGCCAACATTGTACCAGTTTTGAAAAGGTCTGGGCTTTGAGGGTTTGCACCGATTACCGAAATCTGAACCTCGCGACCCCCAAAGACGAATATCCCATGCCTATGTCGGATCTCCTGGTGGACGGAGCCGCAAAGCACGAACTCCTGTCTTTCATGGACGGCCATGCGGGTTACAACCAGATTTTTGTGGCAGAGGAAGATGTTCATAAAACGGCGTTCAGGTGTCCAGGAGCAATCGGAACCTACGAGTGGGTGGTCATGCCATTCGGCCTAAAAAATGCCGGCGCAACATATCAGAGAGCCATGAACCTTATTTTCCACGACCTTATAGGTCGAACCGTTGAAGTCTACATCGACGATGTGGTTGTAAAGTCCCCGTCCAGAGCTGACCACGTAGGACATCTTCGACAGGCTTTTGACCAGATGCGAGCGCACGGCCTAAAAATGAGCCCGAAGAAATGTGCTTTTGGTGTCACCGCCGGGAATTTCCTCGGTTTCTTGGTTCACCAACGAGGAATCGAGGTAGATAAAAATAAGGCTATGGCCATTATGGCGGCCCCTCCGCCGAGGACTAAGAAGGAGCTGTAGTCCTTCCTCGGTAAGGTGAACTTCTTACGACGCTTCATATCTAATCTGGCGGGAAAAATTCGGCCGTTGTCTCCCTTGCTCAAAATCAAAGACACCGAGCGGTTCGTATGGGGAGCGAGCATCAGGCAGCCCTCGACGACATCAAGAAATATTTGTCCCAGCCGCCGGTCCTGATGCCGCCGAAAAGGGGGAAACCATTGAGGCTTTACATTTCGGCTTCAGAGGGTTCTATCGGCTGTCTGCTGGCTCAGAACAACGAGTCTGGGCGAGAACAAGCAGTGCACTATCTGAGCCGCACCCTCAACACGGCCGAATTGAACTATTCGCCGATCGAAAAACTATGCCTAGCCCTCTATTTCGCGGCCACCAAGTTGCGGCATTATATGCTTCCTTCGGTTGTTCAGATCATTTCTAAAACCGATCTCATCAAATATATGCTTACCCGGCCGATCATCCGTGGCCGAATTGGGAAATGGACGATGGCATTGTCCGAATTTACCTTTCAATACGTGGCTCAGAAATCGGTCAAGGGTCAGGCTTTGGCTGATTTTCTGGCTCATCACCCGGCCCAGGGACAAGAAGAGGAGTTGGAAGTCGAGATCGGTATGGCCCGCATGGAAAAGAATTTTTGGACCATGTTCTTTGACGGTTCAGCCAGGAGGCCAGGGTCAGGAGCCGGAGTTGTGATTGAATCTCCTCAAGGGCAGAAGTGGCAGTTTGCTTTCCAACTCGATTTCAAATGCACTAATAATCAAGCTGAGTACGAAGCGCTCATCATTGGTCTCGAGATTTTAAGAGAAATGAAGGCAACACGTGTTTTGGTCTACGGCGACTCTCAGCTGGTGATTAACCAGTTAACTGGGGAATACCAATGTACGAGTGAGAATTTGGCCGTATATTATGTGACGGCCCTCAACACGGCCGATGGATTTTCTAGAATTTCTTTTGTTCATATACCGCGCGCCGAAAACGGCGAGGCCAATGAGATGGCCCAGGTAGCGTCTGGCGTAAACATCCCAAGCACTGACCGCGATCGTGTGATAAGAATCGAGAGACGTACCTTGCCAGCCTTGACCGAGCGAGGAATGACAGCGCAAGTGTTTTCGCGAACATCACCGACGAGATCGACACGGCCGAAGCCGATTAGCGCTACCCCATAGTGAAGTATCTACGTAACCCTTCTGGCAGCCATGAAAGGACTACGCGGTTCCAAGCTCGGTGTTATTTGATTTATCAGAATGAGCTGTACCGAAAGGCATCAGACGGTTTGTTGCTCCTATGTCCTAGCGCCGAGGACATCAAGGTCATCATGAGTGAGTCTCACGAGGGGATTTGTGGTGCTCACCAGTCTGGGGTCAAGATGAGGTGGTTGGTCCGGAGGCACGGCTATTACTGGCCGACCATTTTGAAAGATTGCATAGAGTATGCAAGGGGATGTATCAAGTGTCAAATCTACGGCCCCATACAAAGGGTACCGGCCGAAGCCTTCCACCCGGTTACCAAACCATGGCCATTCAGAGGGTGGGCTATGGATATCATCGGAAAAATTCATCCGGCCGCATCCAACCAACACACTTGGATTTTAGTGGCGACCGACTATTTCACCAAATGGGTCGAGGCCGAGTCCTATCGGTCAATATCCAGCGCACAGGTGGTCAAATTCTTTGACAATCATATCGTTCATCGGTTCGGTATTCCAGAAAGTATCACGGCCGACAACGGCCCGGTATTCGCATCGGCCGGCGACACGGGAGTACATTGAAAAGATGGGGATCAAATTGATCCACTCAACACCTTACTACCCTCAATCCAACGGACAGGCCGAAGCAAGTAACAAAGTAATCAAGGGCATCCTAGAGAAGATGATGGAGGAAAAGCCTAGGGCGTGGCACGACTTACTCCCCGGAGCTCTTTGGGCTTATCGAACCTCAAAGCGGTCGGCCACGGGCACATCTCCTTACGCCTTAACCTACGGTCATGACGCCATCGTCCCGATGGAGTTAAAGGTTCGGTCTCTCCGTGTGGCCGAGCAGCCTGGGCATGAGTAGGAGCGTTATGCGCAAGCCATGGCTCAGGAGTTGGAAGATTTGGAGCAATCTAGACTCGATGCCTATAACCTGATGCAGGCGCAAAAGCAAATCGCGGCGAGGGCTTACAACAAAAGGGTTAAGCAAAAGGCCTTCGCCGAAGGCGACCTAGTTTGGCGAGCCGTACTTCCTATTGGGACAAAGGACCCTCGGTTCGGCAAATTCTCACCCAACTAGGAAGGACCGTTCATCATCGAGCGAATTCTTGGCCGAGGTGCATTTCAGCTGAAAGATAGAGATGGGGAACGGCACAACTTGCCGATCAACGGCCAATATCTGAAGAGGTATATCCCGTCATTATGGGAGACGGCCGCGGAAGGGTTGTGAGATTTGCAAATGACGAAGTGGAGTATACAATGTGACCAAGACAAATTAAAAGAAATCATACTTCATTTTATTCATTTAGGATGAAAAGGGGGGGCGTTTACAAAAAGACGGCCAGGTCCTGGCAGAGTACAAACACATAAGAAAAATCACACCCTAAATCTACGCGCGTCGACTCCTCGGTCCTTTCTGCAAGACGATCAGACGTTTCACCCAAGGCAGGACCTTCGCCACCTATGTCGTCATCATCCACGGCCAGCCTACACCCAGGGCCTCACTCCAGGCCATGGGAGGCGCATGGGCCGTCACTCCGGACACGGATGGCCACTGCCATTCTAGCCATGGTAAGCGTCGCTCCGGTTATAGTAGAAACCATCACTTCAGCCTTGATAAAGGCCGTCGCTCCTGCCATGGGTGTGATTCGAATATTCGGCCGCACAGATTCGGCCACGTCGAGGTCATCATCCCAGATCTTCTCGCCCTCATCAAATTGCCAAGTCATCTGGACCAGGCCAAATTGCCCAGTCATGCGACTCGCAGGGTTTAGCTCCCTGGTTTGGAGGAAGCTGCAATAAGGATCATTAGGACAGTTGGTAATAAGGGAGGGGGAAGCCCAAGCCGAAGCCCAGGAGTCAAAAAAGGGTTCCAGAGCGATTGAAGCAAGAAAGAGGCTCGCTGGATAATAATTTTAAGTTTGGGGAACGAGGGTGAAGAAACTGGGGAAGGACAGTATGAACCTTCAAAGAAAAAAATGAACTCAGGAAGCCTGGGAGTGTGAAGGAAAATACGAAGGAGTTTGGGATTTTATACTGGCACTGGGGCTCAAAATGGAGGTTTGGTCTCGAAAGATGAAACGGCCTGACAGCGCACTCAGAGCACGCGAAGTTATGACAGTGACCGTCGTTTCGTCTGACGAGGCGACGCGACGCCCTGGGCAATGATGGCCTGCGCGACGTGTTTGAGGCATTAAATGCGTGGAATGCGCCGACTGGCCTGCGCATTTAATGCCCAGTTTCAATCACTTTAGAAAGGAATGCAAAGGGTCCATCCCTTGGAATCCATTCGGCCCCTACCCTTGCCGAGGCCGAAGAATCCAGGGATGTGGGGGCAATGTTTGTGCCTCATAAATCTCGGCCATGAGCTGGCCGAAGGAGCCCTTCTCTCGGCCCTGGCACTTGTTTGCAGAAGCTCGACGCGCGTTTCGCCAGGATATTTCGCCTTCCTAAAAATAAAAGAAGGAAATGCTAAGGCATGATCATCTCGGCCTCAAGCATAGGCCGAGGCCGAGGCCGAACAAATTTGCGGCCAAGGCTTTAAAGGCAAATCATCACGTGACAGCAGGGTCCCAGGCTTCATTTAATGAAGTAGTGCCTGTTTAATGCAGCAAAACCCATTGGCCACTGTTAAGCTCATAATTTCATACATATACATGCCCAATTTACTTACTTCTTTTGCTTAGTTTCTTAGATTTCTAAGTTATTTGCCTCCCTTTGTGTGTTTTGTAGGCCAATAGAGCAAGAGAGCATAATTCATGCAATTCAAGCATGTTAAGGCCTAATTTGGATGAATGGAAGAAGAGCTTAAAAGACAAACTCATTTTGGCTACAGTCCCCTGCCAGTCCAGTTCCGTAGGTCATATTGCAAGCTTTGTTTCAGCAACCTACACAGCTCGGATGAGGCAGCATTCTTCATGAAAGTTGTTCCAATGGGTGTTTACTATAATATATCCAAAATTCAGCCCCATTGGATAAATATGGAGTCTGTTACCTAGCAAACACAGAGCCATGCTCAGGATGGATTTTATCAGCGCGCAAAATGAGTTAGCAATTTGTTTTGGCCTTAAATTCCTCCTCCGACCTTGGATTGGCCCAAATGATATATGGCTGGAAAGAAGACATTCTGAACTTCAATTTCGAGTGCTTAAAGTCCTAATTTGATTAAGAGAAGCCCAAGTTGTAAGCCCTTGAAGTTGCTGGTTATGCTGACCTCAGCATGTGCTGGTTGGATGCTTGGTCATGGTGAGCTAGGTATGAGCTATCATTTCTGGTTGGAAGCTTGGTCATGGTGACATGAAGATGAGCTAGGGCTGCTGGTGGGATCTATTGGTGAAGTGCATCAACCAATTCAGATTTTATAATGCAAGTGTTGTATGCATTAGTGAAGTGCATCAACCAATTCATCTTTTATAATGCAAGTGTTGTATGCATTAGCCATATTGAATTCAGATTTGTCACTCCCCTCTCCCTATAAATACCACATCCATTCCACATTCAAGACACAACAAATCCTGAGATTCACAACCCCCACAATTCACTCCAACCATCCTCAAACACTCTCAAAATCCCAAACACTCCAACAATCACCAAAACAACTCCAGCAAACCTCTCTTCCATTTCCCTACGAATTTCATCTTCCTTAGCCATCACCACTCACTCAAACTCATCCCAAATCACCTCCATATCCTTCATACATCTTTCTAGAAGTGGGGAAGCTCTTCGAGAAGCATTAGAAGTGGAGAAGCACTTGGAGAAGCCTTGGACACCACAAGAACTTCAGAAAAAGGGTTTTTCTACTCTTATTGTATTCATTATGTTTTCTCATTTCTGTTCAAGTCTCTTTTCCATTATGAGTAGCTAAATCCATAACTAGGGCTTCGATGTAACCTAACATGAATATTCTGGGTTTATAAGTTTGGAGTTTCAAGTTTGATTCATGATTCATGTTCTTATTCATTATGCTTATAAGTTAACATGCTTGTTTGAATGATTGATCACCATTAGAACTTGTTTGTTAACTATCTTGGTTTGAATTAAGAGTATACACCATGCTTTAATTCGAATTGAACTATGAATAGGAAGAGTATGTATGGACATTCGACAACAGGGATTAGATACATACTTGGTTGTTTAAAATGTTCTTCTATGCTTAATGGGTTCCTAATGCTTAATTTTAGGTTAGACAAAAAATGATCAAATTAGGGAATTAGGAACACAAGGTTAGGACCAAACACCATGGCCTAATCATACTTTAGCTAGAATCAATCTTTGAATCTGAATTAGACTTGTTACTTGAATCTTTATAACCCAGAATTGAATTGTTATGGTGATTCGAATGCCCTAGTCTCAAAATCAGTTTTCCAACTCTTAAAACCACTCTTTGTTACTCTTAAAACCACTCTTAGTTTATGTCTAAAACGCCATTACTTGAACAAGTGAGGTCTTCGATCCAACGTTCTAGATCTTTGAACGCAGGACCATCATTGCAACCCAGACGAGTGACCTCTGAAATTCAGAATCGTCTAGAAAGGGAGTTGTCAACTGCAAAAGAGCAAGCTCTTGCTACATTTACAAGTCTTGCTCTCCACACTGAACTTCCTGGTTCTTCACTTTCAAATTCGGAAGCAAGTTCAGACCAAGAAGAAGAAGAAATGATGGCTGCCATTGAGTTCATGGGAGAACTTGATATCCCAACAATTCCAGCATCTCCTTCAAGCATTTCGCTGCCCACTGTAGCTCGAAACTATGAGCTTAAATCTTCTCATCTTAATATGTTGCCTTCCTTTTATGGTTTACCTAATGAAGATCCATTAACTCATATAAAGGATATTTTTAATGTTGTGAGTTCTTTTCCCTTGACAGGTGTGACAGAAGATCAACTTCGAATGAGAGTGTTTCCATACACTTTAAAGGATAAGGCGAAGTATTGGTTGAATTCTTTGAAGCCTGGTTCACTCACTACATGGGCTGCCATTCAAAAGAAGTTCTTGGAAAAATACTTCTCCGCGCAAAAGACTGACATGCTTAGGGACAAGATCTTATTATTTGCACAGCAAGATGATGAATCGTTTTGTGAAGCATGAGAGAGATTCAATGGGCTGCTCAACCAATGTCCTCATCATGGGATTCCATTGAAGCTTCAAATGCGTATGTTTTATAAAGGACTAACCCCTTCTAGTCATAATATAGTCACCAATTTTGCAGGTGGTTCTTTTAAAACCAAAACTCCAGAAGAAACGTACGAACTCTTTGAGGAGATAGCAATGGAGACCCAACATACGGATACAAGAGGTAAACGTGTTATTAGTGGTTCTAATGATGCTTCTAGTGTGCAGATTTCAAAACTGAAACAAAAGCTAGATGCTCTTCTTGCATTAAACTCAAGAAGCCCTCCGAAGGAAGTATGTAGCATTTGTGAATCTCATGACCATGCTACCACAGCTTGTCCACTTGGGGCTGGATATCCAGAATTTGTGCAAGAGCAAGCTAAGTTGGTAAATTCCTACAACCAAGGTCCAAGAAATGATCCATACTCTCAAAGTTATAATCCAGGTTGGAGGAATCATCCAAACTTTTCATGGAGAAATACCCAGAATCAAGCAAATCCCCCTTCATTCCAAAGGCCACAACAATCATCATCATCATTGGAAGATATAGTGAAGCAGATGGCAATCAACCAATCCAATTTTCAGCAAACTACACAAGCTGCCATCTCCAAATTGGAAGTCCAATTAGGCCAAATAGCTGCTGAAATAACTCAAAGACAGCCTGGGAAATGGCCAAGCCAAACTGAGATCAATCCAAAGAACCCAGAAGCCAAGGCCATTCATGTGCTCAGATCAGGTAAGATCATTGATAATAAAGATGATTCTAATCTTTCAAATGATGTTGTGATTGTAGAAAATGAAGAGGAGGAGACCATGGCCACGGAAGGAGAACAACTCAAAACTTCTCAATCTGCTCCTAAGGCCAAATCAGATTCTCAGAAATCCGATCAATTCCAATTGCATAAAAGGGATGACAAATTTGTGCCACCACATCTTCAAGAAGATAGATACGTGCCACCCGCTCCATATGTTCCACAGATTCCATTTCCAGGCCGTCTTAAGAAAGCAAAGCAAGATAAGGCTTTTAAAGAGATTTATGATATTTTGAGTAAAGTTAATATCAATTTGCCTTTGCTTGATCTTATTGAACAGATTCCTGCATATAGAAAATTCATCAAGGACTTGAAAACTCACAAGCTCAATTTCGCTCCAAATGAAGGAGTAAAGCTCGACCAGAATGTAAGTGCTGTGTTGCAAAGGAAGCTTCCACCAAAACTAGATGATCCTGGCAGCTTTGACATTCCCATTAACATTGGAGGCAAGAAGGTTGGAAGAGCCATGTTGGACTTGGGAGAAAGCATCAATGTTTTGCCATATTCAGTTTATCAAGAGCTTGGCTTAGAAGGGATGAAGAAGACTTCAATGCGACTTGAACTAGCTGATCATTCTATAAAATATCCAAAAGGTATTGTAGAAGATATTCTAGTTCAAGTTAATACACTAATTCTCCCTGCTGATTTTGTAGTGATGGACATGGAAGACAATCCAAATGGAGATCGTGTTGATCCCATTCTCCTAGGCAGGCCATTCATGGCCACTCAGACACAATCATCAAAGTGAAAGATAGCACCCTCTCCATGACTGTTTTGGGTGAAACTGTTGAATTTAAAATGCTTAATGCTCTATCTCAACCTTCTATCTCTCTTGATTCTTGCTTTTCAATTGATGTTGTGGATCATGAGGTTTCTTCCAAAATTTTGCAGAGAAAGTCTAATGATGCTCTAGAAGCTGTCTTAACACAAGAAGAGGAAGATCTTTGTGAACCGGAGTTCCAAGAAGTGGTGGCTGCCTTAGAAGTGTTTCCGCCATACCCACCATCCTTTAGGCCACCAATCGAGCCTCTTGGACCATCATCCACGAAATTGGAGCCATCCATTGTCATCCCACCAAAGCTAGAACTTAAACCTCTTCCCAATAATCTTAAATATACATATTTGGGTGCTAACGAAACTCTCCCTGTTATAATTGCTGCAGGTCTCTCCTCACATGAAGAAGAGAGCTTAATTAAAGTTCTAAAAGAGCATAAAACAGCCATTGGGTGGACCATAGCAGACATCAAAGGAATTAGTCCAAGCATGTGCATGCACCGGATTTTAATGGAAGAAGACAGCAAACCATCCCGTGATGCCCAAAGGAGGCTAAATCCCAACATGAAAGAGGTGGTTAGAGCTGAAGTTTTAAAGCTACTCGATGTAGGAATCATCTACCCAATTTCAGATTCTAAGTGGGTGAGCCCTGTGCAAGTTGTTCCAAAGAAGTCCGGAATCACCGTTGTGAAGAATGAGAAGAATGAGCTAGTTCCTACACGAACTGTCACTGGTTGGAGAGTTTGCATTGATTACAGGAAGTTGAACACATCCACTAGAAAAGATCATTTCCCCTTGCCTTTTATTGATCAAATGCTTGAACGTTTATCTGGCCATGCTTACTATTGTTTTCTTGATGGTTTTTCAGGTTATAATCAAATTCCCATTGCTCCGGAAGACCAAGAGAAAACCACATTCACATGCCCATTTGGTACGTTTGCTTATAGAAGGATGCCATTCGGTTTGTGCAATGCCCCAGCAACTTTCCAAAGATGCATGATGTCAATCTTTTCAGATATGGTGGAACGATTCATTGAGGTATTTATGGATGATTTTTCAGTTTTTGGTTCCTCTTTTGATAATTGTCTTCACCACTTGTCTCTAGTGCTTAAAAGATGCCAGGAAACAAATCTGATTTTGAATTGGGAGAAGTGTCACTTCATGGTGAGACAAGGCATTGTACTAGGCCATGTGATTTCAAGCAAGGGAATCGAAGTGGATAAAGCCAAGATCGACCTCATCTCAAATCTTCCACCCCCTACCTCTGTTAAAGGAATTAGAAGCTTTCTAGGTCATGCTGGATTCTATAGAAGGTTCATCAAAAATTTCTCAAGCATTACAAGGCCATTGTGTAATCTCCTTGCTAAGGATGCTGTTTTTGAGTTTAATGAAGCTTGCATGGAAGCTTTTACTACCTTGAAGAGGGAGCTAACTTCAGCCCCTATTATCATAGCTCCGGATTGGTCTTTACCATTTGAAATAATGTGTGATGCCTCTGACTTTGCTATTGGTGTAGTTTTAGGTCAAAAGAAGAACAAGCTGCCCCATGTGATTCATTATGCTAGCCGGACCTTGAATGATGCTCAAATCAACTACTCCACAACAGAGAAGGAGTTGCTTGCTGTGGTTTTTGCTTTAGAAAAATTTCGTTCTTACCTTGTTGGTTCTAAAGTAATTGTTTATTCTGACCATGCAGCTCTTAGATACTTGCTCACTAAGAAGGATGCCAAACCACGCTTGATTAGATGGATTCTCTTGCTGCAAGAATTCGATTTGGAGATTCGAGATAAGAAGGGATGTGAGAATGTGGTAGCTGATCATTTGAGCAGAATTGTGGTTGAAGAAAAAGGAGCAGCTATGCTACCCTTGAATGAGACTTTCCCTGATGAACAACTATATGCTGCCCAAGTCAAAGAGCCATGGTATGCTGATTTTGTTAATTATCTTGCTTGTGGTGTTCTTAGAAATGATCTAACTTCTCAGGATAAGAAGAAGTTCTTTTCCATGGTGAAACATTATGTCTGGGATGAACCTTTCTTATTCAAGCATTGCCCGGATCAACTCATCAGAAGATGTGTTCCAAGAAGAAGAGCAAGAAAGCATACTTAGGCATAGCCACGAATTGGCTTGTGGAGGTCACTTTGGAGCTAAGAAAACAGCACTTAAAATTCTGCAATCTGGTTTCTTTTGGCCCACTCTATTCAAAGATGCGTTTAATTTTTGTGTTAAGTGTGATAGGTGCCAAAGGATGGGGAACATAAGTCACAGGAATGAAATGCCATTGAATAACATACTTGTTGTGGAGCTCTTCGATGTGTGGGGTATTGATTTCATGGGACCATTCCCATCTTCCTTTGGTTATACTTACATACTTGTTGCTGTTGATTATGTGTCTAAATGGGTGGAAGCCATAGCCACCAAAACCAATGATTATAAGGTGGTGCTGAAGTTCTTGAAGGATAATATTTTCACAAGGTTTGGTACTCCAAGGGCTGTCATTAGTGATGGAGGCAGCCACTTCTGGAACAAGCCATTCGAAGCACTCATGAAAAAGTACAACATCACCCATCGAGTCTCTACACCATATCATCCGCAAACTTCTGGTCAAGTGGAAATAAGCAATAGAGAAATTAAGCACATCCTGGAGAAGGTGGTGAACAATACAAGGAAAGATTGGGCAGCCAAGCTCAATGATGCATTATGGGCTTATAGGACAGCATATAAGACTCCCATTGGAATGAGCCCTTATCGTCTTGTGTTTGGGAAAGCTTGTCACCTACCAATGGAGCTTGAACACAATGCCTTTTGGGCCATCAAGAAGTTGAATTTTGATCTAGACAAGGCAGGCCATGCAAGAAAGTTTCAGCTGAATGAATTGGAAGAAATTAGACATGAGTCTTATGAGAATGCAAAGCTTTACAAAGAATGAACCAAGAGTTACCATGACAGAAACATTCAACGGAAAGAGTTCTCCAAAGGTATGTCAGTTCTTTTGTTTAACTCACGTTTGCGTCTCTTTCCAGGAAAATTGAAGTCTAGATGGCAAGGCCCATTCACCGTGGTCAATGTTTCTCCCTATGGAGCTGTGGAGATTCAAAACCCTAAAGATGGCTCGACTTTCAAAGTAAATGGACAACGTTTAAAGCCATTCTATGAGGGAGTTTCAGCTGGCATCCAAACTGGCCATGTGGTAGATCAACTTCCCTTCGTACCATCAACTTAGCTGATTGCACAATGTCTTGCCAAGACAGGAACTAAGGCGCTTCTTGGGAGGCAACCCATGTGTTCAAGAAGAAGGTTCTTGGTAGCAATCGACCTAATCGCATCAAGGGGGAGCATTTCAATCCTTTCTCTTTACTTGTTATTATTTTAAATTTCTGTTTCTTTTTTTATAAAAATTAAAAAAAAAATTAAAAATTTAAAAATTTAAAAAGATTTTTCATATGAGCTAACTTATGGTAACTCCAGTGAGCACTTCCGTCAATAGTGTCTAGGAGTTCTTTAGGCGACACCTTCGGTGTCTAAGAAGTTTGGGTTTTAAGCGGGACCATTGTGACCCCTCCAACTTTCCCCGTATCCCCTGGCTGTGTTTTCTGAGGCCCTTAACTGGTCATCTGTGAGTTGCTTATATATTCACTTTTTTTTTTTCTTTCTAAACCTTCTTCTTAACTTTTCCCCTTATCATTTACATGTTCTCAATCATCTTTACTTTGCTTTAACATTGAGGACAATGTTCAATTTAGGTTTGGGGGGAAGGTTTTCAATTTCAATTTTCTTATCCATTTGTGTTTTCAATTTTCGTTCTCTTATCACTAATTATTATTTTTATTTTTTTTAAGAATGTCATACAATCAATGCTATGGAGCTGCTATTTGAGGTTTTCATATCAGAATTTTGCACTTCACAAAGCTTTTGCTCTTAGAATTCTGGTGGCTAAAGTACCATGCTCAAATTCTTGAAGGAAAATAGTGGAGACTACCCTAGTGAGCTATATCGAGCCTAATTGCTTTCTTGAGAGGGTTTAAAGTGTTCTATTTCTCATCCATACTTATTTTCTTCAATTCACTCTAATTGATCTCATCATTTCATTTTGATTGAATACTAAGGATGATTCTCTTTTGCAGATATCATGTGCTTGCTCTCATTCATGAATGAACTCATTGAAGTGATGCTAGGCTATGTGTGTATAACCATTCTATATGCTTTCTTTTCACCCTACCCATATGTGTGTTCCATTAGCCCTCTTGAAGCCAAACACTTAAAGCCTTTTTCTTCTATCACCCTCATCATTTCCCTACCTTTGTATCTCAATCTGAGATACTTGACCTATTGTAGCCATACCCTATAGCTTAGAAATATACCAAGGTGTGCCAAGATAAAGTTTGAAGCAAGAAAGTTGCTGTCATGTGCCTAAATGAAAGATGATGTGAATCTGTGCAATGAAGTTAAAGAAGATGCAGATCAAATCAGCAAATAAGAAAGATAAAGAGAAAGTGTGTCGATATGATCTAAGTGTGAAAAATAAAGTCCATGCCAGGTGAAACCATGAAGTTTGCAGCCATGCCATTCTAAATCAATGATACCTTGCAGATTAATGAAGAATGCAACCTTGGTATGTTCTTAAGTTACTTGTTTTTCCTTCTAATTCTTCCATTTCCCCTAAACCTTAGCCTTTCATTACAACCTTGTGAAAGACCTAGCTGATCTTTGAGGATGTATTCATGGGTGCTGGTATGTATATGTGTATCTATTTTCATAGTATTTGATTCCTTTCATGAGATCTAACCAAATTTGTGCTTCTATTTCATACACTCACTTATGCTTTCTTGAGAGGATTAAACCTTAGGTTCTGAGTGATTGAGTGTTATCTGTGAGAATTAGAGTCGAAGCATGTTCTCTATTCAAGGTTTGAGTGTGCTTGCTTTGAAACTGTGTGCCTTTGAGCTATAGCTTCCACTTGTACACACTCATTGATCACCTATCTTGGCAACTCTATAGTGTTGGAGGTATGACTAAAGTTTTCTTTCATTTTCATTAGTTGATTTCAAAGTTTATTTTTCTAACCACTTTGTTTTGTAGACTCAGTAAAGCGTTTGTGGGTATCGTATTTGTTAAACCCTCAGGAGACATAACTCCTCCTACTAGGGATGCCTAGAGGTTTAAAGGCTTGTTGCATACGCTCAATGCAATCGAGTTACCTACGAAAGTGGTCTAGTTAACTTCTTATTTTGTTTTTACCTTTGTTTTTCTTTTGTTTTGCTCGAGGACTAGCAAAATCTAGGTTTGGGGGTGTGTTAAGCTCATAATTTCATACATATACATGCCCAATTTACTTACTTCTTTTGCTTAGTTTCTTAGATTTCTAAGTTATTTGCCTCCCTTTGTGTGTTTTGTAGGCCAATAGAGCAAGAGAGCATAATTCATGCAATTCAAGCATGTTAAGGCCTAATTTGGATGAATGGAAGAAGAGCTTAAAAGACAAACTCATTTTGGCTACAGCCCCCTGCCAGTCCAGTTCCGTAGGTCATATTGCAAGCTTTGTTTCAGCAACCTACACAGCTCGGATGAGGCAGCATTCTTCATGAACGTTGTTCCAATGGGTGTTTACTATAACATATCCAAAATTCAGCCCCATTGGATAAATATGGAGTCTGTTACCTAGCAAACACAGAGCCATGCTCAGGATGGATTTTATCAGCGCGCAAAATGAGTTAGCAATTTGTTTTGGCCTTAACTTCCTCCTCCGACCTTGGATTGGCCCAAATGATATATGTCTGGAAAGAAGACATTCTGAACTTCAATTTCGAGTGCTTAAAGTCCTAATTTGATTAAGAGAAGCCCAAGTTGTAAGCCCTTGAAGTTGCTGGTTATGCTGACCTCAGCATGTGCTGGTTGGATGCTTGGTCATGGTGAGCTAGGTATGAGCTATCATTTCTGGTTGGAAGCTTGGTCATGGTGACATGAAGATGAGCTAGGGCTGCTGGTGGGATCTATTGGTGAAGTGCATCAACCAATTCAGATTTTATAATGCAAGTGTTGTATGCATTAGTGAAGTGCATCAACCAATTCATCTTTTATAATGCAAGTGTTGTATGCATTAGCCATATTGAATTCAGATTTGTCACTCCCCTCTCCCTATAAATACCACATCCATTCCACATTCAAGACACAACAAATCCTGAGATTCACAACCCCCACAATTCACTCCAACCATCCTCAAACACTCTCAAAATCCCAAACACTCCAACAATCACCAAAACAACTCCAGCAAACCTCTCTTCCATTTCCCTACGAATTTCATCTTCCTTAGCCATCACCACTCACTCAAACTCATCCCAAATCACCTCCATATCCTTCATACATCTTTCTAGAAGTGGGGAAGCTCTTCAGAAGCATTAGAAGTGGAGAAGCACTTGGAGAAGCCTTGGACACCACAAGAACTTCAGAAAAAGGGTTTTTCTACTCTTATTGTATTCATTATGTTTTCTCATTTCTGTTCAAGTCTCTTTTCCATTATGAGTAGCTAAATCCATAACTAGGGCTTCGATGTAACCTAACATGAATATTCTGGGTTTATAAGTTTGGAGTTTCAAGTTTGATTCATGATTCATGTTCTTATTCATTATGCTTATAAGTTAACATGCTTGTTTGAATGATTGATCACCATTAGAACTTGTTTGTTAACTATCTTGGTTTGAATTAAGAGTATACACCATGCTTTAATTCGAATTGAACTATGAATAGGAAGAGTATGTATGGACATTCAACAACAGGGATTAGATACATACTTGGTTGTTTAAAATGTTCTTCTATGCTTAATGGGTTCCTAATGCTTAATTTTAGGTTAGACAACAAATGATCAAATTAGGGAATTAGGAACACAAGGTTAGGACCAAACACCATGGCCTAATCATACTTTAGCTAGAATCAATCTTTGAATCTGAATTAGACTTGTTACTTGAATCTTTATAACCCAGAATTGAATTGTTATGGTGATTCGAATGCCCTAGTCTCAAAATCTGTTTTCCAACTCTTAAAACCACTCTTTGTTACTCTTAAAACCACTCTTAGTTTATGTCTAAAACGCCATTACTTGAACAAGTGAGGTCTTCGATCCAACGTTCTAGATCTTTGAACGCAGGACCATCATTGCAACCCGAGACGAGTGACCTCTGAAATTCAGAATCGTCTAGAAAGGGAGTTGTCAACTGCAAAAGAGCAAGCTCTTGCTACATTTACAAGTCTTGCTCTCCACACTGAACTTCCTGGTTCTTCACTTTCAAATTCGGAAGCAAGTTCAGACCAAGAAGAAGAAGAAATGATGGCTGCCATTGAGTTCATGGGAGAACTTGATATCCCAACAATTCCAGCATCTCCTTCAAGCATTTCGCTGCCCACTGTAGCTCGAAACTATGAGCTTAAATCTTCTCATCTTAATATGTTGCCTTCCTTTTATGGTTTACCTAATGAAGATCCATTAACTCATATAAAGGATATTTTTAATGTTGTGAGTTCTTTTCCCTTGACAGGTGTGACAGAAGATCAACTTCGAATGAGAGTGTTTCCATACACTTTAAAGGATAAGGCGAAGTATTGGTTGAATTCTTTGAAGCCTGGTTCACTCACTACATGGGCTGCCATTCAAAAGAAGTTCTTGGAAAAATACTTCTCCGCGCAAAAGACTGACATGCTTAGGGACAAGATCTTATTATTTGCACAGCAAGATGATGAATCGTTTTGTGAAGCATGAGAGAGATTCAATGGGCTGCTCAACCAATGTCCTCATCATGGGATTCCATTGAAGCTTCAAATGCGTATGTTTTATAAAGGACTAACCCCTTCTAGTCATAATATAGTCACCAATTTTGCAGGTGGTTCTTTTAAAACCAAAACTCCAGAAGAAACGTACGAACTCTTTGAGGAGATAGCAATGGAGACCCAACATACGGATACAAGAGGTAAACGTGTTATTAGTGGTTCTAATGATGCTTCTAGTGTCACACGGAGAGACCGAACCTTTAATTCTATTGGAACGATGGCGTCGTGACCGTAGGTTAAGGCATAAAGGGATGTGCCCGTAGCCGGTCGTTTTGAGACTCGGTAAGCCCAAAGGGCTTCAGGGAGCAAGTCGTGCCATGCCCTAGGTTTTTCCTCAATCATTTTCTCAAGGATGCCCTTGATTACCTTGTTGTTCGCCTCGGCCTGTCCGTTAGATTGAGGGTAGTAAGGTGTTGAGTGAATCAATTTGATCCCCATCCTTTCGGTGTACTCCCGAGTCTCGCTGACGCGAAAAACTGGGCCGTTATCGGCCGTGATAGTTTCAGGTATACCGAATCTATGGACGATGTGGTTTTCGAAGAATTTGACCACCTTTGCGCTATAAATTGACCGATAGGACTCTCTCTCGACCCATTTAGTAAAATAGTCAGTTGCCACCAGAATCCATGCATGTTGGTTGGACGCCCCCAGATATATTTTTGCCGATGATATCCACGGCCCATCCTTCTAACGGCCACGGTTTAGTAACCGGGTGGAGGGCTTCGGCCGGTATCCTTTGTATGGGGCCGTAGATTTGACACTTGATACACCCTTTCGCATATTCTATGCAGTCCTTTAAAATGGTCGGCGAATAATAGCCGTGCCTCCGAACCAACCATCTCATCTTGACACCGGACTGGTGAGCACCGCAAATCCCCTTGTGGGATTTGGTCATGATAACCTTAATATCTTCGGCGCTGGGCATAGAAGCAATAACCCGTCTGATCCCTTTCGATACAGCTCGTTCTGATAAATTAAATAACACCGAGCTCGGAAACGCGTAGTCCTCTCATGGCTGCCCGAGGGTCGCACAGATACTTCACTACAGGGTAGCGCCAGTCGGTTTCGGCCGTGTTGACTTCGTCAGTGGTCTCGGCCGATGACACTTGCGTTGTCATTCCCCGTTCAGCCAAAGCCGGCAAGGTACGCCTCTTGATTCTTATCACACGATCGTGGTCACTGTCCGGAATATTCACGCCTGACGCTACCTGGGCCATCTCATTGGCCTCGTGGTTTTCGCGCGCGTACGTGGACAAAGGAGATCCTAGAAAACTTGTCGGCCGTATTGAAGGCCGTTACATAATACATAGTTAAATTCTCGCTCGTGCATTGGTATTCTCCCGGTCAGTTGGTTAATTACCAGCTAGAAATCACTGTAGACCAAGACACGGGTCGCCTTCATTTCTTTCAGAATTTCGAGACCGATGATGAGCGCTTCGTATTCGGCCTGATTATTGGTGCATTTGAAATCAAGCTGGAATGCAAATTGCCACCTTTGTCCTTGAGGGGACTCGATCACGACTCCGGCCCCAAACCTGGCCTCCTGCACCTGAGCCGTCGAAGTACATGGTCCAGGAGTTCTTCTTCATGCGGGCCATGCCGATCTCGACCTCTAACTCTTCTTCCTGCCCCTGAGCCGGGTGGTGAGCCAGGAAATTGGCCAATGCCTGACCCTTGACCGACTTCTGAGCCACATATTTGAAGGTGAATTCAGACAATGCCATCGTCCACTTCCCAATTCGGCCGCGTATGATCGGTCGAGTGAGCATATATTTGATGAGGTCGGTCTTGGAGATGATCTGAACGACCGAAGGAAGCATATAATGGCGCAACTTGGTAGCCGCGAAATAAAGTGCCAAGCACAATTTCTCGATCGGCGAATAGTTTAGTTTGGCCACGTTAAGGGTGCGGCTCAGAGTGCACCGCTTATTCTCGCTCGGATTCGTTGTCTGAGCCAGCAGACAGCCGATAGAGCCCTCTGAAGCCGAAATGTAAAGCCTCAAGGGTTTCCCTCTTTTCGGCGGCATAAGGACCGGTGGTTGAGATAAATATCTCTTGATGTCATCGAGGGCCGCTTGATGTTCTGCCCCCCATACGAACCGTTCCGTGTCTTTTAGTTTGAGCAGAAGAGTCAACGGCCGGATTTTTCCTGCCAAATTGGATATGAACCGCCTTAGAAAGTTGACCTTACCGAGGAAGGACTGGAGTTCCTTCTTGGTCCTTGGCAGAGGTGCTGCCATAATGGCCGTAGCTTTATTTTTATCCACCTCGATTCCTCGTTGGTGAACCAAGAAACCGAGGAAGTTCCCGGAGTGACGCCGAAAGCACATTTCTTAGGGTTCATCTTTAGGCCGTGCGCCCGTATTCGGTTGAAAGCCTGACGGAGATGTCCTACATGGTCGGCTTTGGATGGGGACTTTACAACCACGTCGTCGATATAGACTTCAACGGTTCGGCCAATAAGGTCATGGAAAATAAGGTTCATAGCTCGCTGGTACGTCGTGCCGGCATTCTTTAAGCCGAACGGCATGACCACCCACTCAGGTTTCCGATTGCGCCCTGGACATCTGAACGTCGTTTTGTGGACATCTTCCTCGGCTATGAAAATTTGGTTGTAACCAGCATGGCCGTCCATGAAAGACAGGAGCTCGTGCTTCGCGGCTCCGTCTACCAGGAGGTCTGACATAGGCATGGGGTACTCGTCCTTGGGGGTTGCGAGATTCAGATTTCTATAATCGGTGCAAACCCTCAAAGCCCCAGTCTTCTTGAAAACTGGTATGATGTTAGCCAACCACTCAACGTCAGGCCGTTCGGATGAAGCCGGCTTTAAGGAGCCGTTCAATCTCCTCCTTGACTTTGAGTTGTACTTTGGTCGAGAACCACCTCGGCGACCGTTGGAAAGGCCTAAACCCCTCCTTGACCTTTAATTCGTGCTCAACCAAACTTCTTTGCAATCCAGGCATCTCATGGTAATCCCAAGCAAAACAATCCTTATATTCATGGAGCAGGCCGATAATCTCGGCCGCTAACTCAGGGTTCAAAAGTTGGCTTACAAAAAGAGGTCGTGGTTCGGCCTCCGACCCTACATTTATTTCTAATAAAGGGTCCTGGACCTCAGGGTAGTCATCTTCCATCTCGGCGGGCGCCGTTTCTAAGTCGTCAAAAGTCAAAGCGTCCGCCTCGTCTGATTCGTGGAGGAATTCGATAAGGTTGATCGGTGAATTGGCCGTAAGGATTCCTCCGCCCAATATTCCAGCAGTCTTTCCGCAGGTTGTCTGCCGCGCAAATCTCACGGCCTGGAGTTCCGGGCCGAGGGGATGTGCGTTGACACGCGGTTTCCTGCTTTTGGGTGCGGTGCGGTTGTGCGCGGGCGTGCCAGCACGGTCTCCGTGCGTCGAGATGTTGATGAGTGTAGGATGGATCAGTGGTGCGCCTGTTGAACTCGTCTTCTAATCAAGCGATTGTAGCCGAGAGAGGAACTAGTCTCGGCTGTTAGGTTCATGGCCTGAACTACAAGGCCGTTGAGTGATGGTGTTGGTGGTGGGTTTTGGGCGGTGCTCCGACGCGTCGCTCAAGGAGCGACGGTCGTATGATATATGGGGTGAGGGAACGAACAACAGAGATGGTGCTCCGGCGCCTTGAAAATCAAGGGTCGTATGATATATTGATGAATGAATTTTCCTTACAATCTAACACTACTCCTAGGAAAGCAAGTAAAGATATTGAAAGTGCATTACAGGAAAAAATAAGTTGCTCCGTGGGAGGCTTTGGTTTGGTGTTTGAACCCGTTGAATGTAGCTCGAGCCTTGTATTTATAGGAAGAGTTCTTGGATGAGTAATCGAGGTTGAATTTACGCATAGTGGAGTCTGATTTAGCGCAAGTGGGTGTCCAATCGACATTTGGGATCGTGAAGCATGGTGGTGTGACCCCATAAATCCTGGTGAATCTCGCGCGCTCTAATCGTGGTTTCTACGCAGCTGGCCGTGGAGACGCATTTATTGCTCTGATAGCTGGTGACCTAATCTCTCAAGCTGCAAGAATTCTTGTGAGAATGTCTACGTCTAATCATTCTGTCTTCTGTCGCCACAACCTGACTTCAGTCACTTCCCACCTTCCCTCATGCATCAAATGCTTATTTGTGGCCAGTGGGTTTTCTGCATTAAACAGGTGCTACTTCATTAAATGAAGCATGGGTCCCTGCTATCACGTGATGATCTGACTTTAATATTTCTGACCGCGATTTTGCTTGGCCTCGGCCTCGGCCTGCACTCGAGGCCGAGATGATCATGCCTTGGCATTTTTCTTTTGTCTTCAGGAAGGCAAAGAACCTTGTTGAAACGCTGCGTTTCAGTTTTACGAGCAAGTGCCAGGGCCGAGAAAGGGGCTCCTTCGGCCAGCTCATGGCCGTGATTTATTAGGCACAAACATTGCCCCCACATCCCTGGATTCTTCGGCCTCGGCATGGGTAGGGGCCGAATGGATTCCAAGGGATGGACCCTTTGCATTCCTTCTGAAGTGATTGACAACTGGGGCATTAAATGCGCAGGCCAGTGGCGCATTTAATGCCTCAAGCACGTCGTGCAGGTCATTATTGCTCAGGCTCGCTCCAGGCGTCGTCTAGCCTCGTCAAGTGAAATGACGGTCTCTGGACTTTCGCTACGTCATCGCGCTCTTAATTCGCACGAGCCATCATTCTTCCTTGCTAATCGAAACGTCGGCCGCAAGTTTCTGTCATATCTTCGCGTGTTCTAGTGCGCTGCGAGGCCGTTTCATCTTTCGAGAATCACACTTCTGTGTTTTGAACTCCAGTGCCAGGATAAAACCCAAACTCCTTCGCATTTTCTTTCACACTCCCAAAATCTCTGAGTTCATGTTCTTCGAAGGTTCACTCTGACTTCCCCCCAGTTTTTCTCAGCCTTCTTTCTATTACTCAGTGACCCTCCTTCTCGCTTTAATCACTCTTGGAGCCCTCCTTCGATTCCTGGGCTTCGTCCTCCCCTATTTCAACCTGCCCTAATGATCCTCATTGCAGCCTCCTCGAAACCAGGGAGCCACATCTGTTGAGTCTCATGACCTGGCAGTTTTGCCTGTCCAGACGACTTGGCAATTTGATGAGGGCGAGAGGACCTAGGATGATGACCCCAACGTGGCCGAATTTATGCGGCTCGTACCCGGGTCACATCCATGGCCGGAGTGACGGCCCTTATCATGGCTGGAGTGATGGCTCCTACCATGACCGGAATGATGACCGCTTACCATGACCAGAGTGATGGCCGCTACCACGGCCTGAACGACGGCCGTTGCCACTGCCGGAATGGCGACTGCTTACCATGGCTGGAGTGGCAGTTGCTTTACGTGTCCGAGTGACGCCCCTTGCGCTTTCCATGGCCTGGAGTGAAGCCCTGGTTTTAGGCTGGCCGTGGCTGATGACGATATGGGTGGCGGATGTCATCCTCGGGGAAGGCGTCCGATTGTCTAGCAGGAAGACCATGGAGCCGAAGCGCGTAGATTTAGGGTGTGATTTTTCTTGTGTGTTCGTACCCGGCCATGACCTGGCCGTTCCTTTGTAAACGTGTCCCCCTTTTTAAACTAAATGAATAAAATGACGTATGGTTTCCTTCAGTTCGTCTTTGTCGTGTTGCATACTCCACTTTCATCATTTGTAAATATTCATAACTCTTTCACGGCCGTCTCCCATAATGACGGGGCGTATTTCTTCAAATACTGGTCGTTGATCGGTAAGTTGTGCCACTCTCCATCCCTATCCTTTAACTGAAATGCACCTCGGCCACGAATTCGTTCGATAATGAACGGCCCTTCCCAATTGGGCAAAAATTTGCCGAACCGAGGGTCTTTTGTCCCGATAGGAAGCACGGCTCACCATACTAGATTGCCTTCGGCGAAAGCTTTTTTCTTAACCCTTTTGTTGTAAGCCCTCGCCGCAATCCGCTTCTGTGCCTGCATGAGGTTATAAGCGTCAAGTCTAGATTGCTCCAAATCTTCCAATTCCTGAGCCATGGCTTGTGCATAATCCCCTCCTCCTTGTTCAGGCTGCTTGGCCACACGGAGAGACAAAACCTTTAACTCCATTGGAACGATGGCGTCGTGACCGTAGGTTAAGACGTAAGAAGATGTACCCGTGGCCGACCGCTTTGAGGTTCGGTAAGCCCAAAGAGCTTCGGGGAGCAAGTCGTGCCACGCTCTAGGTTTTTCCTCGATCATCTTCTCAAGGATGCCCTTGATTACTTTGTTACTTGCCTCGGCCTGTCCGTTAGATTGAGGGTAGTAAGGTGTTGAGTGGATCAATTTGATCCCCATTTTCTCCGGTGTACTCCCGTGTCTCGGCCGATGCGAATATCGGGCCGTTATCGGCCGTGATAGTTTCTGGAATACCGAACCGGTGAACGATGTGATTCTCAAACAATTTGACCACCTGTGCGCTGGATATTGACCGATAGGACTCGGCCTCGACCCATTTGGTGAAATAGTCGGTCGCCACTAAAATCCATGCGTGTTGGTTGGATGCAGCCGGATGGATTTTGCTGATGATATCCACGGCCCACCCTTCTAACGGCCATGGTTTGGTAACCGGGTGGAGGGCTTCGGCCGGTACCCTTTGTATGGGGCCGTAGAGTTGACACTTGATGCATCCCTTCGCATATTCTATGCAATCTTTCAAAATGGTCGGCCAGTAATAGCCGTGCCTCCGAACCAACCCGAAGTTCAAGATCCTCTGTTAGAAATAAATGTAGGAACGAAGGATGAACCACGACCTCTCTTTGTTAGTAAGCTTTTGAACCCGAGCTCAGTGCCGAAATTTTCGGCATGCTCCACGAATATGAAGATTGTTTTGCTTCGAATTATCATGCTTCGACTACCCAGGGATTTAGTGGAACATGAATTGAAAATCCAAGACGGGTTCAAACCTTTCCAACAACCACCACGTCGATTTTCTACCGAGGTACAACTAAAATTCAAGGAAGAGATTGAATGGCTTCTCAAAGCTGGCTTTATTCGCACTACTCGATATGTCGAATGGCTTGCCAACATTGTTCCAGTGTTGATGAAAACTGGGACTCTAAGGGTTTGCACGGATTATAGAATTTGAATCTTACAACTCCCAAGGAAGAATACCCCATGCCCATGGCTGACTTGTCAGTGGATGCAACCAAACAACACTAGCTCTTATCTTTTCTGGACGGCTATGCTAGGTACAATCAGATCTTTATCGCCGAAGGTGATGTTCACTGTTGCGTCTACCCAAGTGCAAGTAGTCACACGTAGTAATAATCTTGGAAGTCCAAGTATCGTATCCTCAAGGAGCAGGTAGGCAAATGTCTGCACACAAAGAAATAATCAAAAGTACCAAAATAAAAGTGACAAGCAAAATGAACAAGCAATTTGATTTGATTGTTGTAGAAATTGAGTTTAAAAATGAAATATCAATAATGGAAATGCTAAGGCATCAAGGTTCAATTCTTCAAGCAAAATATGTTTCATGCTCTTTAATCCAAATTAAACTCGATTAAAATTATCATTGAGAAACTTTAACCGGAAGATAAAGAAATTAAAACCAATTTACTTTTTCAATGTTATCTTTTATTAATGATTATTCAGAAAATATAGTTGCTTAATATCTAATCTTTTAATTTAAAAGCATGCTAAGTCAGTTCTTAACAATGAGAAAAATACAATTGAACTCATGAAAAGATAGTAGCACTTAACATCAATCAAAATAAAAGGATATGAAAATATTGAACAACCAAAAATAAAAGAATTCAGCAATTCACACCGTATATTGGATTAAAGAACAATTCACAAACTTACTCAAAGGACATTCCCTTTAGCCTTAGCTAGAGTTCTAGCAACTCATTACAAAGGAAAACATAACTAAATTTTGAATGAAATGGATAAAGAAATCTGTCGTCTGGATGCCTTGCCAAATAAGTTGATGGGTGATTTATAGTAGTCAATGAGGTGAGCGGGAAGTTAATACATTCGTGGTAGGTAATGAAGGGTCTAAGTGAGAGATTCATTGGATTAAACATGTGATGGTGGTGGAGAGTTGGTGGAAAAGAAATAACGGTGAGGTAGTGGCCGTTAAATGGCTATGAATGACATGAAATAGGCTCTTTAGCTTCAACGGTTTTGTCTTCTCTTTTCCTTCTTTATAATCACAATAATCCCACAATCAATTCTTCAATAAAATCCACCAACAATTTTCTTCACACCTGGCTTGAACTTGGACAAATGTATGTTCATCTTTTGGCTTTCCAACTTCCTACAAAAGATAAATTTACCTAATAAGTTCACCAAATTAATATAGAAAATTCATGAATCCAGTTGGTGAGAATAAAATGTAACAACAAGTGAAATTATGTTTATTAAGCCAAAATTATATCATAAAGTCTCCAAAATAATATTAAAAAGATGTAATTTGAGACTCTCATCACAACCCCCAACCAGCTTATTGCTAGTCTCTAGCAATTCAAGCGACTAAAAGAAACTCAAATTTAAGTAAAAATGACAAAATAAAATAAATAGGATAAATAAAAACAACTAAAACAGCTAAGCCACTTTTGCGGGATACGATTGCATTTAGCGTATGCAACAAGCCTTTAAACCCTTAGGTTACCCTTAAAGGACGAGTTATAGTCTCGTGAGGGTTTCCAGGGATGATACCCACAAACATCAAGTATCAGGCTAGCACAATTATTCAAAAACATGAAATAGAATAAAATTTGAAAAATAATTTCAACATCTGTCACCAACAAAAAAGACAAAGCACAAAGTCCAAATTTTCAATTCATGAACAACGTTAAAAGAGAGAACACTTATTTAACATTTCAAGTTAATCCCACCTCGAAGTCCAAATCATTTATAATTAGCTAGTAAACTTTTCACATGTTTCCTTTTGTGTAAAGTGAACCAACACAATTGAGTGGCATTAGCGAAATTCCAATCACACCAACCTTTTGATATCAAGAGTTGTCAAACTCCCTTGCAAGAAACAAACCAAGGTTTTTTTATTTTTTATAAATATACTTTTTTTTTTTTTATGTGGGTTGTGCAATGCTTAGCTCCATTAAGCTTTCTAATTAACCCATATAGCGAGTGTTAGGCTAGCGACTCTCAAACCAAAAAGGCTTTAAGGCACTAGGTGTAAAGACACCCCTAAGAGCTTACTAACTCGAGTTAAAAAGGCTACGAAACTAAACTAGCCACACAAAATTATTCACACCCAAAACTTCACCGTTTGACACGAACACTCACTTGCTGATTAGGCAAGAGGCCTGGTTACTAAGTAGAAGCTTGAATAGAACACTATTATTTCATAAACATTTCAGATTTTTCATTTTTTTTTATTTAATTTTTTTTTTTATAACCAAGATGAGTCAAAAGCAAGGTCGTCCAAGTTTACCAAAGACAAAAGATTAAGCATAATTGGTTTTTAACTTTCTACCCCACAAAAAGTGTTAGTGTGCTTGTGTAAATTGTCAAAGTATAACTCATGAATTATCCACTAACTAGAAAATAATTGAAAAAGACATAAAAGTGGGATAATTATCATATCGTTCAAATGTTCTCAATCTTAAAATCATTCATGAATATCAAATAAATCTAAGTGCAATGCAATCTTGTCACAGACAGGCTATGAAAAACAAACAGCACAATGCACTAACCTCATAAACACTTTTGTTTTGTTTTTTTTTCCAAAATAAATAACGTAAATAAAAAATAAATGAAAAATACAAAAAAAAAACAAAAACAAAAAAAAAACTGAAAGGCAAACTAACATGTTTCAACAAGAAAATAATACAATAAACACATCTTCTCCACCCCCAACCAAAGACGGACATTGTCCTCAATGTTTAAACATATAAGCAGAATAAAAAGAAGAGGGTAAGCGTTACCTGAGAATTGACATCCAAAGTGAAAGCCTGCAACATGTTAGTGTAAAAACAAAACAAAAAAACAAAAATGACGATTTTATTTATTTATTTTTTATTTATTGAACAAAAATTTCTAAACTGTGATTTGCTTGAGATTATATTGTGCATGCTGCCGGTTGGTATTGTTAAATGTGAATTTTGTGCAGGTTGAAATTTGGGGAATGTTCAATTTACAGGGGAGATTCTGCCGAAATTTCGGTAGGAAGTCTTGTGCCCTTAATCTTTTTGGGAAAAGAGGATGTAGTTTCAGTGAGTGGGTCTAACATCGGGGTGATGTCAGGAATTCCACAGGATTCGTCTCGGGTTCCGAGGAATTTCGGGGGCGGGTCTTGTCAAGTCATCTGAGGGACACGAGTAAAGACAGCCTCAAAAATCTCACCACTCATATGTGCACCAGTAGATGAGAATAATCAGTTATAGAAATCTAGGAAGACCTTGCCGACCTTCGTAGGGTCACTCTACAAGACATTGTTATCATCCAAATTCCCTCCCAAAGAATTTTTTTTTTTCCCTGTGACTGGCAATCTTATGAAAATATGAGGTGTGTCGATCTCCACACTTCAACCAATTGACGCAAGACCTTTGTCGCCAATAAATTTCATCCAATTCGAAAAACCTATCTAACTCATTTTCAACCAATTTCTTACTCTATAGAATAGCCTATGTTGGTGCAACAGCTTGGAACGTACGAGTTTGAATTTTAGATTTCGTATGATGGAAATTTTGTTTCTTCCATTAACGATAGGTGTTTAGCACAATGAGAGGGATTAGCCGTAAGGGAATCCCTACGTTGCCACCCTTCTTGAATAATATTTGCACATTCTCCATCTGTCGTCCACGTGTTTTTCAAACTGCAAGCGATGCAGTCCTTCATTGCGTTGGGCATCATGATCAGGCTGGTGATATGAGGAATAGCCACAAGATGATAGGTAGTAAATTTGCCCCATTGTTGGAGTAATGGTATGTTCCCAAAACCTCAATCCAAGCATGCTTGTAAATTGGCCTCATCTTTTCGATTGTTTGTCCAAGTAAAAGGATAGCCCACAAAATCAAACTGCATTAGATGAAAATCTCCCACTGCCCTTTGGAATTCTTCAATTTGACAGGTTGATTCGAATGTGAGGGCCACTTTTTTCATCCAAGACAAGAATTTCATCAAAGTTACCACATCACATCCAAGGGCCAAAATCCACCTGGCACAACTGACACGAGAGTTCCCAAGAATGAACTCGTTGACTAGGATCAGGATGGCCATAGAATCTAGTAACCCAAGTCACAAACAAACTAGGAAAAGTAATCTTAACATCAATATAACCTGGGGAGGATGAGAGAAACACTACTTGTAATCCAGGCTTCCATAAAATACATAAACCACCAGAAAATACAACACACCATCCACGCCAATTCTCCTTATCAAACCTCCCATTTGGACAGCCTTCATTCGAGTCTCAACAAGAAAAACAATATATGGTTTCTTCTCCTGAAAGAGACTCTTGAGATCGCGGAACGTACAGGGGTTGCCAAGCCTTGTTGGTGGAGGGGTTGTGGGGAAAGCCACCTGCACCGTGACCGATGATACCAACGAAACAGGTTGCACCATGACCGTCGATGAGAGGGAAAAACTTGCACAAAATTAGAAACAAACCCACCGAAACCACCAACAAGGCAACCACCAGAAATGTCAGTGCACCGAGGAGAAAACCCACCAAGAAGCACCATGGGGGGAAGCTTGTGAAACCAGACGATACCCATACCTTTATGCGACAAAGCATGTGAAGCTAGATTCCTCTAAGTAGAAAACAATTATCAGCACCGCAAAATTAGATCGAAGAGTGATGGCAGCGACTCGATGTGAAAAAAGAAATATCTAACCTTAATATTTTCGCTTTGCTCTCCTCGTGTGCGAGAAAGCAACCCCTACGATCACCTGTGCCGCGTTGAATTGGGTATTTAGTTAAGTGGCTTTATTTATTTTTGTTAGTTAAAGGGAGAAGAGAAGTTTAGAGAATAGTTGGTTTAGTGTTTAGGACAATATTCTTGATGTGGAATAGAAAGCTTTTTCAAAGAGTAACAAGGTAATTTTATTTTATTGATTGAAATAAGAAGGGTACAAGGCTTTAGAGTTGGTTGGATACAAGAGTTGGCTGATGAGAGAGTTAGGTAGCTGTAGCTATTCTTTCTTGAATGCATAATTGGGCTGCTAGCTATATATAGAGTAGCTAAGTCGGCAGCTTGCTTTGGAGAAGTCGGTTGCTCATGCAATTGACTTTTCCAAAGTCATTTTTAGCCACAATTTTTCTCCTTATTCTAGATTTCTCTAGTTATAGTACATGGATATTTCTAGTGACTTCAACTTGTCTACTTTCTCTCAATTTTTCTAGATTTTTTCTATATTATTGAAGATTTTTCTTTATTATTCAAAGTACAATGTGCATTACTTTTTAACACTCCTCCTTAATGCACATTTGTGTTACTCCGAGCATGCTTCGTAACAATTCGGATTTTGGTCTTGGAAGTGCCTTAGTGAAGATGTCTGCAATCTGCTCCTCTATCTTGCAGTACTTGAGCTCAACTTCTTTGTTTGCTGAGACTTCTCATAAGAAGTGATGCTTGATGGCGATATGCTTTGTCCTGCGTGGAACACTTGGATTCTTTGCCATTGCTATAGCAGACTTGTTGTCACAAAGTATTTCAGTGGCTTTTATTTGGCACTCTCTCATATCTTCAAATATTCTTTTGAGCCAAATAGCTTGGCATGCTTAACTTGTTGCTGCTACGTACTCGGCTTCTGCCTGATGATTGAGCCACAGTCTCTTATTTCTTTGATGACCATGAAAATATTCCTGATCCAATTGTAAATGCATAGCCTGATGTGCTTTTCATGTCATCCATTGATCCAGCCCAATCACTGTCTATGTAGCCAAATAGTCTTGGATTCGTAGTGGGCTTATACCATATGCCATAGTCAATTGTGCCTTGCAAGTATTTTAATATTCTCTTTGCTGCTCCATAGTGTATTTGACTTGGATTTTGCATAAATCTTGATAGTAAACTCGTCGCATACATGATGTCGGGTCTTGTTGTTGTTAAGTATAGTAAGCTCCCTATGAGACTTCTGTAAACTAATTCATCAGCTTCTGTTTGGGGGTGGTGCAAATCCACCCAATATGGGCACTTTATGAAAATCACGGCCGAGCTAAAGGAACTTGGCGGCTGAGGTTTGGGGCCCAGCTTGAAGGAACTTCGCGGCCGAGGTTTGGAGCTCAGTTTGGAAGGAGCTTCGCGGCCGAGATTGGGAGCACAAATTGAAGGATATTGCGGCCGGATATGCCCAAAGGAAGTGCGGCCGGGATTGTGCCTAAAGGAAGTGAGGCTGGGATTTTGGGCAAAGGAAGTACGGCCAAGAGATTCCTAGCGCCGGGATTCCTAGCGGCCGAAGAATTCCTAGCGGCAGGATTCCTAGTGGCCGAATAATTCCTAGCGGAGGACTTCCTAGTGGCCATGGTGCCTTCTCAAAAATTTGGTCGGGCGCTTCCCTTTGCAAAAAGGATTGGGCGTATCCTTGCAAAAGCGGCCGAGCATATCCTTCTCAAAAAGTTGGGCCGGGCACTCCTTAAATACCTTGGTCAGCCACTCCTCTTGCAAAAAGTTGGGTAGGGGCGGATTTTCTTCTTGCTCACCCGGGCGCCCTTCTCTCAACACTCGGGCAAGCAAAGTTGGGCCGAGGGAGTTTAAGTTCGGCGGGAGGTATTTCCGCCGAAGAAGTTGAAGTTTGGCGGGAGGTATTTCCGCCGAGGAAGTTGAAGTTCGGCGGGAGGTATGTCCGCGAGTTCCCAATATTAGTCCAACATGGGGCCAAGCCCAACATCCAAATCTTTGGAGTTCCCATAACACCCACTTTAGCGGATGGTCAGCCAACTCTAGAATTCTAAAAACTCAAAGGGCACGAGATGAAATCTCGGAGGTCCAAGCCAAAGCCATAAATTCACGCCCAAGATTCCCGGAGGATTATGTGCACATGACGAAGGCCTCACAAGGAAAGAAATCAAGGAGGTTGATGACGATTTGGAATTTTCCAAAACGAGAGAAAATCAAGCAACCATAATATCTCCGCCGACGTGATCCACGGAACAAAAACGAAGACAGAAGACACACAACATCAGGACAGACAAACCTATCTTTCGTCTTGCACTTTTCTTTTCCTAGACTTAGGATTTTATTTTCAAACACTTAGTGTAGCGAGTTCTTCCTTTTCCTAGTGTAAGTTTAAATTCTCGTCCAATTTATATTTTCTTGTCATTTAAATTCAAGTTTATTTCAATTGATTTACTTTTCATTGTTATCGCACTTCAATTAAGTTTAATTTCAAGTTCATTTTACTTCATCGTTCTTATCGCTTTCATTTCGTTCTTGCTTTATTTATTTCTTTGATTCATTTTATTGCACTTTAATTCTCGTATTTACGTTATTTAGCTTACGCACTTTACTTTATGCATTTGTCTTTAAATTATATTTAAGTTTAAGCACCTTTACTTTACGCACTTATTCTTCGTTTCATTACGTTTCACCTTCAATCTTCATCTCCACCCGCTCCACATCATTTGGTCGCTCACATAAAGCCTTGATCCCGAGGTAGTGAAAGAACCTAGGCCGTGAGGAGGTTCCTTGCTCGGCCGAACAATCGTTTGATTAAAGTCAGATCTCGGACGCAACACATCCATCTACTCACATTCCATTCAAGCCCAAATTCGGGGCTTGGTGGTGGCACGCCCCGCACTCAAAAGAAGAAGGACCAAAAACTCCTTCAATCGGCCTACCCGGCCGAAAAGAGGGAAACAGCTTCTTAATCCATCTTCCTTTCTTAACTTCTCATTGGTGATAAGTGGAGTGCCCACAGTCTTGCACCCGTACATCTTGAATTTTTTCAAAAGATTCTCAGTGTACTTTTTCTGGCATATGAAGATTCCATCTTCTTCTTGGTTTATTTCAATGCCCAAAAAATAGTGCATCAACCCAAGGTCACTCATCTCAAATGTTTTCATCATATCTTTTTTGAACTCTTGAATAATTTCTTCATTGTTTCTAGTGTAGATGAGATCATCCACATATAGAGAGACGATGAAGATATCAGACTTACCTTGAGTTTTGGTGTAGAGAGTAGTCTCGTTTTTGCTCCTCCTAAAGCCTGCGTTGATGAAGTATTTGTCTATGCAGCAGTTCCATGCTCGTGGGGCTTGCTTGAGTCCGTACAAGGCTTTCTTTAGCTTGAGTGCTTTATCTTCTCCTCCTTGCTCAATAAATCCTTGTGGTTGCTCCACATATATTTCTTCTTCGAGCTCTCCATTTAGAAATGCAGACTTTACGTCTAGCTAATAAATTCTCCATTTCTTTTGAGCTGCTAGTGCCACCAGTGCTCTTATAGTGTCAAGTCTTGCAACTGGTGCAAAGGTCTCATTGTAATTTATGCTCGGCTGCTGCGACTAGCCTTTAGCTACTAGCCTTGCCTTATGCTTTTGTATTGATCCATCAGGATTAAATTTGGTCTTATAGACCCATTTAACCCCAATGATCTCTTTGTCTTGTGGGCGATCAATGAGTTCCCATGTTTTGTTTTTCTCAATTGTTTTGATTTCTTCTTCCATAGCTTTTCTCCAGATTTCTTCTTTTACCTGCAACTTCAAAACTTTCTGGTTCTGTAGTATGAAGTTGCAAGTTTCATATATATCTTGGAGTGATCTAGTTCTTGGTTCCTGGAGAGTCTTCATGTTGTATAGATGGAGGAGTTATAGGTGGTGGAGTCGTACCTGGAGTTTCTTCAGTTTCCTTTCTGCATGGTTGTGTTATAGTAACACTTTTCTTTTCAACTTTTTCTTCCTCCCAGTTCCATGATGCCGATTCATCTCGGCTTATCATGAACTTCTTAGTTCTGGGATTATAGACTCGATAGCCTTTAGATTGGGAACTGTATCCTAGGAATATACCAACTTCAGATTTTTCTTCTAGCTTGTTTCTTTTCTCCTTAGGAATGTGCACATAGCAAATGCATCCAAATACTTTGAGATGCTTTGCTGATGGCTTTATATTGCTCCAAGCCTCAATAGGAGTCTTATTTTGTAAAGCTTTTGTTGGGCATCTACTTAGCAAGTATACTGCTGTATACACAGCTTCTGCCCAGAATGTGTTTGGCAAGCCTTTTTCAAATATCATTGATCTTGTCATCTCCATGACAGTTCTATTTTTTTTTTTTGAGACTCCATTTTGTTCAATATCATAGCCAACTGTTAGTTGATGCTCTACTCTTTCATCTTCACAAAACTTATTGAATTCTTTAGAGGTATATTTTTTTCCTCTATCACTTCTTAGAGCTTTAATATAGTGGCCACTTTGTTTTTCGACATGGGTTTTGAATTTTTGAAGATATTAAATACTTCTGATCTTTCTCGTAAAAAATAAACCCACGTCATGCTAGTATAGTCATCTATGAACAGGATAAAGTACTTGTTGTTATCAAGAGGAGTCCTCATAGGTCCACAAACTTCTATGTGAACAAGCTCCAACAAGGCCTTAGCTCTCCAAGCCTTTCCAGATGGAAATGCTTGTCGATGTTGTTTGCCAAGTTGGCAACCTTCACAGACATCATGGATCTCTTTTATGTTTGGAAGGTCTCTCATCATATCCTTTTGATAAAGAGTTTTTAGTGCATAAAAATTATGAGATATTTAGTCAAATACCCATTCTTAGCACTAAAACTATAAATAAACCCTACACTATTTAATTTCTATAAACAAACCCAAAAAAAACCCAAAAAATGACATTTGGCATTATTGAATTGAATTTTGATTATTAAATTACTTTGATGCCCTATTGAGTGTTTTGGGCTTTTTTATATGTTTTGGGGTTGGGTTTGTTTTGAGAAATCAATGGCAATTTTGTAATTTAAAAGAAGTTAAAAGTCTTTTTGTTATGTTGTAAATGAGTTTTGGGTGTGTTTCTAAAGTCCATTTCATATAGGGTATTTTTATAATTTAGGCTCCTATATTGGGTATAATAGTGAATCTCCCAAAAATTAAAGTGGCCAAATCTTCTATGCCATAACCATGAATCCTCTACTTTTGCTTTCATGGCTGTGGCTTTTACAAATTTCCATTGGATAGGAAAATTTCTATTTTCCATCCTTACTTTTGTTATGATGTGTTTTTTATTTCTTTTATCGAATATTGTGCAGGAGTCTCCAGAAAAGTGTAGAGAGTATCCATTTTCAATCATTTGTCCAACACTTAATAGATTATGCTCCAGGCTAGGTACTAGTAGAACCATTTAGTTCCTTTATTAGTTTGGATAGAGATTGTACCTTTTCCTTTTGTCTCCACCAGTGTTCCATTTTCTAGTTTTACTTGGGATTTTACGGACTTGTCTATGTTGGAGAAGATGCTTTCATCTCCAGTCATGTGGTTACTACAGCCGCTGTCAATATACCATTTCTTGTTGGTTCCTTTTGGTGTGGCTTGATGAGCATAAAACACATGCTCATTCTTCTCACTTTTTTTTGAGTAATTGGCTTGATAGTTCTTGGTCCGGCAGTCTTTTTCTATGTGCCCAAATTTTTTACAATTTCAACATTTGGGTTCGCACCGGAGCCAACAATATTTTTCTAAGTGGTTTGTATTTTTACATACTCCACAGGGAGGATAGTTTTTTCTTTCCTTTATTTCTTTTTTATTTCCCCAATTTTTATTGGATTTATAATCTTCTCTTCTAGAACTTTCTCCAATTTTCCTTTCCCCTTCTTTAGTTTTCTGAGACGTTAGATTTAATTTTGACTGAAAGGCGCTTTCAACTGAATTTTCATTTCGCCTACTCAGTCTTTTTTTCATATGCTTCAAGAGAGCCCATTAGTTCTGTCACTGGAGACTAGTTAAATCTTTTGTCTGTTCAATGGCAGTAACTAAAGGATCATACTTATCAGGAAGACTTATAAGTATTTTTTCTACAATTCTTGAATCATTAATATTTTCTCCATAGGCTCTCAATTGATTAATTATTATTTTTATTTTAGCATAATAGTCTTGTATTGTCTCAGAATCCTTCATTTTAATGTTTTCAAACTCTCTTCTCAAAGTTTGTAGTTTAACTGCACGTACCTTGGCATTGCCTTGAAATTCCTCCTTTAAAGTATTCCATGCTTCCTTTGCAGTTGTGGCTCCCATGATCCTTGGAAAAATCGTATCATGCAAGGCTTGTTGCAGGGCATATAAGGCCTTTACATCTTTTTGTTGATCTTTCTTTAGTTGCCTCAACTGTTCCATGGTTGGATTTTCTGGATTATTGAAGCCACTTCAACTATGTCTCATAAATCTTGAGACATAAAATAGGTCTTCATTTTAATACTCCAGAAGTCATAGTTTTCTCCAAGTGAAAATAGGTAGAGGGCCAGAGTTTTGGCTAGTGGTAGACATGAAGGAGGACTAGAGTGAACCAATGCCTAAGTTGATCACAACAAGCTCTGATACCACTGTTAGTTAAAGGGAGAAGAGAAGTTTAGAGAATAGTTGGTTTAGTGTTTAGGACAATATTCTTGATGTGGAATAGAAAGCATTTTCAAAGAGTAACAAGGTAATTTTATTTTGTTGATTGAAATAAGAAGGGTACAAGGCTTTAGAGTTGGTTGGATACAAGAGTTGGCTGATGGGAGAGTTAGACAGTTGTAGCTATTCTTTCTTGAATGCATAATTGGGCTGCTAGCTATATATAGAGTAGCTAAGTCGGCAGCTTGCTTTGGAGAAGTCGGTTGCTCATGCAATTGACTTTTCCAAAGTCATTTTTAGCCACAATTTTTCTCCTTATTCTAGATTTCTCCAGTTATAGTACATGGATCACTAGTAAAAAACACCCCTTGCGCGACCAACTTTTGCACGACGAAAGCCAAAACTTCGTCGCTAAAAGTCTTACGCAATTAAATTTTGCGCAACGAAAAACAATCGTCGCCCAAAGTAACTTTGCGCAACGACAAAAAATAAAAAAATATATATATATATTTTTAAAAATCTTTGCATGACTTTGCGCGACCAATTACTATATTTCGTTGCACAAAGTATTGCGCTACCAAGTGTGATTCATCGCGCAAAGTCTTTACAAAAATAAATAAAATTAAAAAAATATTTTTTAAAATCTTTGCATGACTTTGCGCGACCAATTACCAAACTTCGTTGCACAAAGTACTGCGCTACCATGAGTGTTTCGTCCCGCAAAGTCTTTATATAAATAAATAAATTATTTTTTAAAATCTTTGCATGGCTTTGCGCGACCAATTACTAAACTTCGTTGCACAAAGTGTTGCGCTACCAAGTGTTGTTCGTCACGCAAAGTCTTTACAAAAATAAATAAAATAAAAAAATAATTTTTTAAAATCTTTGCATGACGTAATCCAAATATTTCGTCGCCTAAACCAATTTATTTTGGTTTTTTTTGTTTTGTATGCATAACACTTAAGAAATTAAACGGTATATATATTTATTAAGTAGCTTTAAATTTATTATTTTAGTTTGGATCGGATTTTTGTTAGAAAAATATATTATTGTAGTTCGGATTGGGTTTTTGTTAGAAAATATATATTTTAAATTGACGATCAAATTAGTTCATTGTATTCATATAGGGTCAAGGAGTGTAGCTGTAAAAAAATCATCAAAATCAGAGTTGAAATAACCATTAAATCGTGATTTTTCGTTTATAACCGTCGAAATGTTTTGTCCCGTTACTTGATCTCTGAATGTTTATTTTTTCCGATTTTCAGCGTATATGATCTCGAAGTATAAACAAACAAGTTTGACGGTTGGATCGTTGAAACTAGTTTCCTAGAATGCATATGACATCAAAACAATATATTCACTAACAATTAAGAGTTTATTTATACTTTTGTTAAATATAACATAAGATTTTGTGGTATCCACTAGTGTAAATATTTTAAATTGACGATCGAACTAGTTCATTGTATTCATATAGGGACAAGGAGTGTAGCTGTAAAAAAATCATCAAAATCAGAGTTGAAATAACCGTTTAATCGTGATTTTTCGTTTATAACCGTTGAACCGTTTTTTGTCCCGTTACTTGATGTCTGAATGTTTATTTTTTCCGATTTTTGGCGTATATGATCTCGAAGTATAAACAAACAAGTTTGACGGTTGGATCGTTGAAACTAGTTTCGTAGAATGCGTATGCCATCAAAACAATATATTCACTAAAAATTAAGAGTTTATTTATACTTTTATTAAATATAACATAAGATTTTGTGGTATCCACTAGTGTAAAAATTTTAAATTGACGATCGAATTCAGTCATTGTATTCATATAGGGTCAAGGAGTGTAGCTGTAAAAAAATCATCAAAATCAGAGTTGAAATAACCGTTAAATCGTGATTTTTCGTTTATAACCGTCGAAATGTTTTGCCCCGTTACTTGATCTCTTAATGTTTATTTTTTCCGATTTTTGGCGTATATGATCTCGAAGTATAAACAAACAAGTTTAACGGTTGGATCGTTGAGTAGCTTTAAATTTGTTTATTTTGTACGTATAACACTTAAGAAATTGAATAGTATATATATTTATCAGTAGCTTTAAAAAAAATTTAGACTTTGCGCAACCAATATAATATTTCGTCGCGCAAAACTCTAAAAATTTAGGCGGCACCAAAAAATGGGAATTTTTTTTAAAATTTTTTTAAGGACTTTGTGCGACCAATATAATATTTCGTCACGCAAAGTATACTCTAAAAATTTGGGCGGGTTTAAAAATTTTTTTACGACTTTGCGCGACCAATATATAGTCGTTCGTTGTGCAAAGTATACTCTAAAAATTGGGGCGAGCACCAAAAATGGGAATTCTTCTAAAAAAAAAAAATTTACGACTTTGCGCAACCAATATATAGTCGTTCGTTGCGCAAAGTATACTCTAAAAATTTGGGCGGGTACCAAAATGGGAATTCTTTTGAAAAAAAAATTTTACGACTTTGCGCGACCAATATGTAGTCGTTCGTCGCACAAAGTATACTCTAAAAATTTGGGCAGGTACCAAAAATGGGACGCGGGAATATTTTGGTCGCGCAAAACTTTGAGCGACCAAAAATTCGTCGCACAAAACCTTAAAAATTTGGTGGGCACCAAAAATGGGAATTTTTTTTATAATTTTTTTTAAGACTTTGCGCGACCAATATAATATTTCGTCGCGCAAAGTGATACGGTTTTTAAAACCAAAATAACTCCTCCACCATTTTCTCCATGTCTTCTACTCTTACCTCTCCTCTCTCTTTCCCACTCCCCAAATCCTACCCTTTCTCTCACAGTCACTCCTCTCACTTAATCTCTCATCTCTCTCTTCACTATCTCTCACTCTCACTCACTCTCTCATCTCTCTTTTCATCATCTCTCACTCTCACTCACTCTCTCATCTCTCTCTCACTATCTTCTCTAATTCTCTCACACTCACTTCTCCCTCTCATTCTCACTCACTCAAAATCTTGCCAAATGGTATATTCTCTCCAAATTTTAAATTTTTTTCATTAATATGTGTTTTTGGAGTTAGTTTGAGTTTATGCCAATTTTTTGTTATTTTTTTGTTATTTGAAAATATTAGTTTTTTTGTAGGGAATTGTCGAGACTTTGACGGCTAAAGTTGAGGATTTGGACGCTATCGAAACATATCCTCCGCCACTACCACCACAATAGGCTTGTAGATTTTATTATTGTACTTTGTTAATTTATGTGTACATTTGAATATTATATATATTGGATAATTTGACCACTATTTTTCATATGTAATTATTTTGAATATGTCAATTTAAATTAAAGTAATTAAAAAAATAAAATCATACAATTAAATTAAATTTAAAAAGTAAAAATTTGAAAAAATTAATATAATGAAATTGATATAAGAGAAATAATAAAACAAAATGTCAAAAACCTTGTGCGACAAAATATTTTGTCGCGCAAACTATTAAACTAGTTTATTTCAATTAAATTTTTTTTTTTAAAAATGAATATTTCGTCACGCAATGGGTTTGTCGCTCAAAGTGGTTAAGGTTCATCGCGCAAAGTAGTTAATATTCGTCGCGCAAAGTAGCTTTGAGCAACGTTTGTATTCATCGCGCAAAGTTGTTATCGTTCGTCGCGTGAAGTAGGTCTGCGCAACGAAGAATATTTTTCGTCTCGCAAACCCTTTCTTCACAAGCTTTGCGCGACAGAACTTGCGCGACGAAACTTATTTCGTCGCGCAAAGTGTTTTTTGTAGTAGTGGATATTTCTAGTGACTTTAACTTGTCTACTTTCTCTCAATTTTTCTAGATTTTTCTATATTATTATCTCTTGTTGACGAAGGAAGACAAGATCACTGATTGGGGTTAATAGCAAAGGCGAGTAGGCAAGTCTGCCTTGTGAGCGTTAGTCTTGTGAGTTGAGACTTGTAAGACCTTTTTGTATTCTTTCTCTTAGTGATTTGTTTTCCGGCATAATGCCCTAGTTGTTTTCCTCATCTTGAGGTTTTTTACTGCGTCAACATATCCTATGTCACTTGTGCAATTATCTATGCTTATTGCGGATGCGTATCTGGAATTATATGTTTACAGGGTTGTTACATACTGCTGTGGTGTTTGAGTATTAAGAAACATATTGGTTGGCCATTCTAGGGAATTTCCAAGTGTGGTCTTTGGGCTATTATTCTAGTGGTGTGTATATGCTGATTTGATATGAGCTAAAATTACACATGTAAAATTGTGTCTGAGAGAAGAGTTAGGCCATTGACTTGACTGTAACAAATAAACCATAGCACTTTCAACTATTCAAACATGCTTGACTTCAAATAAACAGATGTTGTACAAACAACATAAAATTGATGTTCACTTCATTGTTTTCATCCTCAAGATCAAATAAAGAATTTTCAAAATGCATTATATATAAACCACACACAAGAGCCCAACAATTGCAACATAAACCTAATTAAGGTTCAGGGGGTGAGGTTGCTTCTGCCTTTTTCAATTTCTGCTCTACTTCCTTTCTTTCTAGGGTGAAAAGACTTCCTTTCTTTCTCTCTCTCTTTACGTCTCCAAATTTCTTTTGGCGAAAGAGGCCGAAAAGGGGAACAATCTGAACCACATAGAGAATCACTGGCACAGCTGCACATAGAGTTACGAAAATAGGGAGGTAGTATTTCCCGTAAGCAATAAAAAAAGCCGCGCTCAATGCCACCATCATCGCTATAATGGAAAACAAAAGCAATATGACGCCGCCTATCAACTTATTGGGCAAGTCTTGGAGAAAATCTCGTTCGGCATACGTTGAGGTGAGGATAGCCAAGAACATCAATATTGCACCCAAAGCTAACAAAAACGCTATCGCATCTGATATGATGAAAATCTGAAATGAGGCATTTTTAAAATCATGAGCTCCCCCAAGCGAAACAGTAATTCCTGCTGAAAATAAAGCACCAGCGATGAGGGTTGACACGAATGTACACGACCGTGCTGTCCCATTCATCCATTTTCGTCCTTCTTTTAGTAAGTCACTATGCTCAGAAGTGAACAGTTCGTCAGCTGTTTTGTCGTATTTATTTTTCATCTCTTTATACGAAGGTTGCATAACATTCTTCACCTCCTGCATGCCACATTCAATGCTTGCACTATTAATGACGTAAACAAATTTGAATTGATTAACTAGGCAAGCAATTCCAAGGTGAAATTGAAACCGGAAAAAATAATGAATGAAACGTATATGGAATTAAAACATTAAAACATCGATTCACATCATTTTTTAAAAACAGAAACAAGAACAATATACTCTAATATCTTTATTTAGTATTGCTATATGTGTATGTTGCACTTTCCAAGTTATTACTATACTGAAGGGAAGTTTAGGCTTCACCCAAAACTCAATTGGCAATGGGGGAGTAGCCTAACTCCTTATAAGCCCTTGCAAGGTTTTCTAACTTTCCAAATGTGACATTTTCACCTTCACATTATCACATATATTGTAGCTCAATCAAGGGTTTTTATCACCAATATGGTCCCTAAACTTTTCACAAGTTCTCATTTCATACCTCAAACTTTCAAATCAATCAATGTGGTCCTTGATCTAATGGTCAACACACCATTTTGGTCCCTCCCATCGCATTCCTTCAAAATCTTCGTTAAAATTCATAACATGACCAACTTTAGAGGGTTAATTTCATCGAAATACAACCTATGAACCCATGACACAAAGTACAGCTCACATATTTTGCACAACTTGGCTATTTGCTCTCCTTGACGAACCCCAAATGTGAAACCCTAGCTGAAGACAATATAGCCTTATTCAGCAAATATGTGAGTTTTATGACTAAAATAAGTTATATTTAGATGACAATATTCCTTTAAACTTGATCACGCACTGACACGTGATCAATTTTACTGAAAGTTTTGTCAAAATGTGATAGCATAAACAAATTGATGTTTGGACCAAAAGATGAAGGACCACATTGATTGATTAATAAGAGTTTGACGACTACTTTTATAACGTTCATGGACCACTTGTGATAAAAAAAACAAAACAAAAACAAAAAAAACGCTATAATCGATAATACTTCTCTTTCCAATGTTGGAAGAGATTCCAACTTCAAATCCACGTACTCCTGGCCTTGACCATGCATATCAGTGGTCTAGAGTTCGAACCCTATGACACTTTGGCAGTGTACGTATGAACCCCCCTTGCTCCTCTAGTTTAGACTATTACTTGTTTTAATTAAAAAATGAAAAAGAAAACCTCACTCCTCATTAATAAAAGAAAAACGTATTTATATTTTGCATGCCTATATAGCTAGATAGATAGATACCTCAAACCATACTAATTCCCGCTGGATTTGAAAAGCTGCTCCAGGTAGCTCATTCAACCGACTCTCCGGAGCTAATTCTGCAGCTAAATGAAGTAAAGTATTACCATTTTTGTTATCTTTGAAGGCGGCTATGATATCCTTGATCAGACCTATCTCATATATTTTATTGAAGACACTCTCATCACGATGCTTTACTGCTGCATGTATTATGCTCCAATTTTTGTCATTTGTATCCCATATCAAAGCTGGACAAGCTTCAAGAAGCAGAGTTACAAACTTAGAATTTCCTGATTCCACTGCGTCAAACAGCAGATGCGAAGGATCTGTATATAGGGCTATGAATGTTTTGTGGTTTTCTTCTTCTCCAACTTTATTCCAGAGGTTGTTGACTAATTCATCGGCTGGATTTTTAGCATCTGTAGTTATAAATGGTGAAAGAATTAAGTTAGCTCCTTCCACATGATCATCAACACAAAATATGGACACAATTAGAATTAGCAACAAATTGTACAGTTAAACCCTTCCTTATGATGGGTTTCATTATTGAGGAAAAAGAAAAGGGAAGTATGGCGCGCGCGCGCGCACACATACATATATATATATATATATATATATATATATTTGTATATATGTGTTGCATGAGTATTGCTAAGGACATCAAATCTTCATCATATTCCGTTTAAATGAAATGAAGGGGCCAATGACCATTTGATCCAATGACATCCAGTTTCTATGTTGTCGGAGGAGGTTCAGACTTCAAATATCATGGACAAACGCTATGGAATAAAAAAAAAAAAAAAGGCCTTTAAGTGTTTTATGATTCAAATATGGTCATTATAATTTTGATGGAAAAAAAATGGTCATTATAATATGTAGACTTCAGTTGTTATTAACAAGTCAGGTATTAACACTAACACACTATTTAGTGAGAAAAAAAAAAAAAAAAAAAAACTTAATGTTGCATATATATGAATGTGCACACCCTCCTCCTCACGCTTGCGGAAATTCATATGTACTAGGGATCATGATTGAATTGATACTTGATACTAGAGGACACTCACCGAATGCGGATCGCTTTTTAGCCAGCAAATGTAAGGCTGTCTTACGATCTTTATCACGTTCCAAAGCAAAGTTGTCCTTTTGTTGGGGTATTACCGAGGCTAAACCTGCAAATTTTTACATAGCAGAATGGGAAGTTTTATATATATATATATATATATAGTATAAAACAAAACAGAAAAACCCTTCAATCTTGAGAGGCGTGGTAACAACCTGCAGATGGCAACTAATATGAAGGTTAATTGCAACGTTTGTTAATATTGAAAAATTATATTATATGTTATTATAGTACGGTCACATGGTATAATTTGTTGACATGTTATATACGGGTGGACGAAAAGGTTGATATTTTACTCTTTTAGAAAATAGTATCAATAAATATCCACTTGTATTATATCATGTGTGGACAAGTTATAAAATGTGGTTGTACTGCCATATTACCACACTACATTATAATTACTCGGCAATATGGTATATATACAACACCATATATAATTGTCCTAAGCTTTTGTGGGGTGCCACAAATCCCACCCTAGTTTCTATATCGTGAGAGGTAGAAGAGAGGAGGAAGACTTTTGAACATACCGTAGAGACCAGTTTTTATGCAAGTGAAAAATACCCCAAGCAGTTCTTCTTCTGACTCTTCTCCTGAAAGTCCCGGTAAGTTGAAAAGATATGTTGCCATTTCCTGGTGTCCAAACAAAGCAGCGAAATAGAGTGGCCTCATTCCTCCACTACCGGGTTGTTTTGGTAGGTCTGGATCTTTTCCTATCATAATTTCAGCAATTTCTTTAGATCCAGCAGCAGCAGCCAGACACAGAGCAGTATTGCCTGTTTCGTCTTGCAGACGTAGGACATGTCTTAAGTACAAAGCAGCATTATTAGCTCCTTCGTTCTCGACTTGCAGTTTTAAGACATTTTTTAGGTAATCTGCAGGAAGTTTAATTTCGTCGTTAATGAATGTCAACAACTTCTCTACAAAGTCAAACTGTCGCGCTCCGGCTGCAACGTGAAGTGCAGTGTACGATCCTTTTCCGATACTTGCCCCTACAATAGTTGGATTTTTCTTGATGCTCTCTTCTGCCCTTTCCCAATCACCTTCTAGGGCAGCCTTGTACAGAGGTCCACGTAATCTTTGGTCTTCTGCTTTGACTATATACGAGTAAGAACAAGTGATAAGTACAATCAGTAACTCAGATTTGAACAAGCAATGACAGTAAAATAAATAAAATGAAAAACAGTTTCCTATGGTAGCATTTTTTGTTTCGGTTTTGAATTTTGTTTATAAGGAAAGAAAAAAAAAAAAAAGAGGATACTGAGGAATTACAAGACATCATCATATTGACTTTTTTATTTTTTAGTACAAGCGATACTCTGAATTAGAAGGGAGGGGATTTTCTTGCGCACACTACCAAGGTGCTTTGGGGTTCGAACTGAGACCACTAAATATATTTCATAATTACACCCCTCCTCTCTCTCTCTCTCTCATTTATTTACTATATGAGTAGATGAGTAAATAGATGGGAGAATAGTTGGAAAATAATATAAGAAAATCTTAGGAAAAGAGAGAGTTATTTACAAGCAAACAAAAAAAAAAGAAATGAACAAGCTAAAAGATAGGTAATAGGTTTTTATAAATAAGCCTATTTTAGCATGATATGTTATAATAATAATAAAAAACCTTATAGAACTTAGGAGAGAAAAACCCAAAACTAGCCGTCACTTGTCATTTTCTAAATAGTTGTTAGAAAATTTTAACACATTAAGAACTAATTAGAAAGTGAAAAATTGAGTTTTTCGGTCCCTAAATCCTGAACCCTAAACCCTAAACCCTAAACCCTAAACCCTAAACCCTATAAGTGTTTTTATATATTATGTCATGATAGAATGGGCATATGTGTAAAAATCCCAAAAACTAAAACTAAATCTTACTAGGTGAGCGGAGAGGCGGCCTTCCTTTCCTTGCTAGTGATTCGTTTCGAGATGGCTTGTGACGTGTTGCACCTACATTTACTCCCACACAGCATATATAATCATATATAATACCAAAAGCATAAGTTGAATAATACACTTGAAATGAAAACCCACTTTTATCTACAATAACTTCTTTTGTAACATTTGCATGGAAAGATGTGAAGAGTGACAAAGTGGAAAAATGAACATGTTATAAGTTTTTTTAAATTATATCTTAAAGTTTATATCAGCTGATCAGCTAGATATATACCCAAGTTTCTCTCATGAGAGCTAGAGAGGGAGAGAAATGTTTGAACTTTACCAACAACCCCAGTTTTGATGCAATTGAAAAATTCATTACGCAGGTCTTCTCCTGAAGTTGCTGGTTTGTCATTAATTTCATCAACCAATGTCACCAACTTCTTGACAACGTCAGCATGTCGCACTCCAGCTACAACATGAAGTGCAGTAGACGATCCTTTTGAAATACTAGCACCTATAATAATTTCATCTTTCTCTATGATATCTTTATGCAAAGATCCACATAGTTCGGCTGGCTGTTTTCCTTTATCTGCATATGCAACAAAAATAAGTCAGTTTTCGGTTTTTAGTTGTTAGGTTTTAGTCTTATGTGTGCGAGTATGATTGTCATTGCGGTGTCCATAGGTAATATATATATATGGTCCGATTGCTTAAGGTGGCTAGTCCCTAATTAAATATGAATTCGTTGCAATGACCTGAAGTCAATATGATAAAAAATTATCAAGGATTGTGGATAGACGTACGGTCCATTGATTTTGGAAGATCTTAGCATAAATAAAAGTTGAGGCCTTTTATATTTAACATTTACCTTACTTTGAACTAATATTAAAATAAAAAGTTCCAAACTTAGATGCTAAGTTGGTTAGTTTAAGTAAAAGTTATCCACTGTGTAAAAAGAAAAAAACAAATATGCCCAACAAATTTCATAATAAATTTTGCTATTATATATGTCTTTTTTGCTAAGTTGGATACTTAATGCATCAGTTACACACATAAAATGTGTTTTTTGCTATTATAATTCTTGGACTAAAAAGTTTTATAGGAGGCCGCGCATCTTTTGGGGTACTATGTCGTCGCCCAGACCGCGCATCTTTTGGGGCACTATGTCGTCGCCCAGACCGCGCACCTTGTATGTAAGGCATGAGTAGGGTTACCAAATCATGTGATCGATGTGAGGATAGTTTAATGTTTTTTACATGGAAAATTCTTGATTCATTTGTGAAGGGAAGGGCAAAGGCACAATTGATCTTGGGTTTAACTTGAAGTCTCTTGAATAAGCTTGGGTCTAAATTTGCCTTTGAAAAACACAAAAGATCCTATTTGTACGCTTCCCTGCCAAAGCCAACTGTATCCATCCTAAGTTTTTGTTTTATAAGCATGCATCAAATATTACTGCAGTACTAGAAAAACTATACTTTAACCAAACGTTTTTTGTTTTTTGTTTTTTGTTTTTTTGTTTTTGGTAATCAAGGGGCTAACAGCCAAACAAAACAAAACAACATTAAAACTGAACTAGGCCTAGCAACACCAATGATATTCTCAAGCACAAGATTCCCTCACGGAAGAGGAAGACCAATACACCTTAGTAAAAAAGAAATAACCGTGCTTATTTTCATGCATGTTCGTGCCATACATTTTGGTGGGCCCTTTGGAAGCATATATCTGACTGCACAAACTCTTTGGCAATCTGCTGATGCCCTTTTTTTTCCACAAAAGAAGAGGAAAACATGAACAAAAAGAATGAAGACTGTGTACCTGAGCAGGAACAGGAAGCATGAATACTTGGAGAGGTTGACATACTGAAAAGAGAGGACATATATGTTTTCTTCTGAGCAAAAGGGAAGACAAATTTCAGGTACGAGGAAACAAGACAGCCGCGAATATATAACACATTCTCGGTCAGTTTAATTATAATTTAGTTTTATTTAGAGATAAATAAATTGAAAAATGGGATCTTAATTTAAGTTTTATAGTAGGTGGTGTTTCAATAACGCGTGACATAACGTGTTTGTTACAATAAAAATAATAATAAAAGTATAAATTAATTAATGGTGTTTGTATACGTTGTGTTAGGTTTTTCTTTTGAGTTTCCGATCAGATAGCAGGGTGTTTGAGGATGCACGTCCTCTCTACTACATCAAATTGTCAGAGTCAAACTTTCTTTATGCTTCCCTTGAGAGGAATGTTGTTACCCATAGAGCTTGCTGACCTTGCCTTGTCTTTCACTGATCTTGTAAAATAGTTTGAGGTGCCCCTTAACATTATTCAGGGATGCTGCGTCTTTGAGGATTGTTTTGTTCCAAGAGTAGAGGTTTATTGAAAAGAGAAATTCCACTAAATTAAGACCTAATTTATTGTTAATATTATAAGGAGATGAACCACAATTAATAATTGTAACACATGACACAAAGTGTTAATGGTATTGCACTATGGTACTTGATGTAGGTTTGTTTCCCCTTTTTTTTTTGGAGAGAAAAATGATAATTATATTCATAAATTAGGCATACAAACTAACAAAGAGTTATTTCAACTCAAGAAATTGTGAACACACAACAAGTGAGTAAAAGCCGCTTATCCACCTTGTTTGCCTCCAAATTCACCAAAAAACCACTAACGCACTGCTACTTTGTTGTCACCAAAGATTCGAAGGACAACAAAACCACAAGAACCGCCAACGAAATCACGAGCGCAGCCAAGCAAAAAATCCTGCCAAAAAAAACTAGTAAACAACCCCAGTTCTTTTGAAAAATCATCGTGAGTGACATATGTGAGGGTAAATTGCACTTCCTGGAAATGTATAAATACCATATAAGTTCATTTCATGTACAAATTCTATTGAAAAAGTGGCAAAATTTAATCGTTGTTCTTAAACTATTAGTAATCTACGTGGATTAAATCATGACAAGTGAAACTTCATGGAGCACAATGGAACTCAAACTGCAGGACCAAAATAATAATACTCAGCGTGATCACCATCATTACTATTATTTTTGTCCACATGCTGCAAGAATATTATATCTGAAGTCAACTTCTTTGCTGCAAGAGTAATATAACTCAAATCAATTTCAGGTTTTTGTCAGATCAAAAAACGGAACTGGTTTTTGTTTGACCTAAATTTTTTGGCCGCGTTTTTGGACAGAGTAGATTTTTGTTTATACTTATTGTAATTTCATAACAACTTCGATTGATATAGAAAGGCAATGAGAAGCCAAAATACCCAATGGTATCATTTTCATACGTCATAGCTTTTCAATGTTTTTATTTAATTGTATGAAGGAAGAACATGTGCCCAGTTAGAACCTTGATAACTCTTTATTTTTTTATTTTTTTTATTTTTTTATATAAGAGATATTGGAGGAAGGGGAATTGAATCTAGGACCTTAGGTGCAGGAGTAAATACTCTTAACTACTTGAGCTACAAGCCCCTTGTAGAACTTTGACTACTCTGGTATAGAACAATACATATATATATGTATATTTACAAAGGATACGATGGATATGTACATAGCAGTATTGACAACATGATAATTTACACGCAACAAAATTACGCCGTCACAAAAGATGAACCACAAACATGTTTGGGACTGACCACAAATAGATACCGAACATGCATCCATGTGAATCAAGTTTACATACTTCAAATTAATAACAATATTCGTCAACAGCCCAAGATCAAGGCCATACATGATGCACCATGCACTCATCACACATCCCAGCATGATTGATTTTTTAAATTTTTTTTATATTAATTAATTGAAGAAAATAGTGGCTATTAAATTTTGTACATCAATACTTAATGTGAGAACTCAATCAAGGAAAGAGTATAGATCTTTCGATCCAAATCTGAGGCAAATCCTACATCACGCCAAATTTGGAAGAGGTAATTTGATTTTCTCATCTATCATTTTCTCCATATCCGATGTTATATGCCCTCGAATCAATAACTTGGAATTTCCAGGAAGTGGGGAAAACCAGCAAAGTTGAAAATCCATATCAGCTCTATAGATGTTTGACAACGGCGGAATCGCAGCGGATCTGGTACAACAGCGGTGACAGTATTGCAGCTAGGATGATATTAGGGTTAGGTTTTTAAAATACTTAATCAAATAAAAACATAAAAAAAGAAAAACTAACTAAATAAAGATGTAAAATGTGTCTTATGACATAGATTGCTACATCATCATGTGACACATGAGTTGGAATAAAAAGTTAATACATACAGTATTGTTGGTGATAAAAAAATATATCGTTCGGATTTTTGAAATATAATACGAGGACCCTAAAAGAGATTATTGAAAACCTCTTTGCATATATACATGTATATGTCAGGACAAAATTTTGTTTGGTATGACAATCGCATACTTTCTCTTGATGAAAAGAAGATTGTCATAATTGATACCTGTGGAGAGTGGGCTTCTCTCCAAAATATAGTTCCTATCTTTTCCATCTTATAACTAAATTTTTTTTTTAAAAGAAAAGAAAAGAAAAAACAAAGGACAATTGAACCATTCCGCGTTCCAACTTGTCAAATGTCAAATAACAAAAACAATTGAACCATTCCGTGTTCCGATCAAGTTTTCGTTGATTATAAAGAGTATTATTACTATTACCATCATTGTCAACATCTGTATGTTTTTTTTTTGGTCAACCAGAATCATCATTATGATTATTATGTTAGAAAGTTCTTCACTAGTTGATATATATACATAATGAGAGATAAGTTACAATACTTATTCGTAAAGAGGGGGAACTGACTTTTCAAAGATTTCACACCATTTAAATAATTTTCGTGTATTTTAAAGTCTGAAGTTTAGGTGCCAACTGCGTAAGAGAGAGAGAAACAAAAACAAGGGACGAAATATAACCCAATCATTGATAATATATATATATTACGCGTTTTGTACTATTTTTATGCAAGATATGTTTAATTAAAAGTTAGGGAGGTTTTAGATAGTCACAAATTGTATCATTGTTAACTTTAAAAAGGGTGACAAGGCTCTCCCTCTGCTATATTCCGGTGTATAGATATGGATATCATGTTTATATATGAGCTCATTTTATTAGCAGCTAGTGAGTATAATAAAAACACTCTCTTTTAGTTTTCATAAACTTTCAGGTTCAATGATCTTACGAAGGGACGCTGATCGGGTGGATTTGGTGGGGTCAAAATTAAGATCGAAGGCCGAGGTGTGGACCATATATTTGAAACAATGGATGAGAATGATGTTTGAAAGCTGAGGTTTTTTCTTGGGGTTATTAATAGAAATTTTTATATGTTTCGAGTATACCATTAACCTGGTGTACCATCCAATATATATAGGACATGTGGAATTATTTAAAAAACTTACTGCATTGCTTTTTATGACATGTGAGCGACTGCATTAAAAATATTTCATATGTCCTACTTAGATGGTACACTAGGAAAGATCCGACATTGAGATGTGAAGAAAACTGAAAATGGAGATCTGTCATTGAAATTGAAATTGAAAGCACAACAAGACAAAATATTGAAAGAGAAAGAGGAAAAGAGAAAGGAAAAGGAAAAAAGAACGGTGGGTTTGGTCGGCTTCAGTTGGGAACATAGATGAAGAGTTTGAGAAGTGAACAATAGAGGAGCGAAGATGAATAGCTAACAGTTACCAGAATGAGTGGTTTTTTCTTTTTAAATCAATATTGGAAAGTTAAAAAATCTTACAATGCTATAAAGAGTTGGGTGGCTACCCCCGCATTAGTCATCAAATGTCACCAAATAATGGTGACTGTTACAACTTTTTTTTTTTGTAGTGATGATATCAAAGTGAGTTTGTACACATCACCGAGTTAAATATAGGCACAAGGATCTCAACTTGAGATGAAGAGTAAATTAAATAATAGCTTCGAGTCAATTAAGTGATTTGTGTTCAGAGAAAGGAGAAACAAAAAAAATATTATGGAGAGAAACAAATAATTAATAAACCAATGCACTGTCTCAAGGTATAAGGCTCGGTTGGTTGCTCTAGGGTTCAGTCAAGACCAGGATTGGATTTTAGTGAGACATTTAGTCCTGTCATTAGACATACTACAGTGAGGTTAATACTGAGCATTGCAGCTATGAATAGATGGAGTTTGAGGCAATTGGATATCAAGAATGCATTTTTGCATGGGGATCTTGAAGAAGAAGTGTTTATGAGACAGTCACAAGGCTTTGAAAGCTCTAAATATCCAGATTTCGTTTGCAAACTGAAGAAGTCCTTATATGGTCTTAAGCAAGCTCCAAGGGCTTGGAATGCTAAATTCACTGGATTTTTACCTGCCATTGGTTTCAAGTCTTCACGTCCAGATCCTAGCCTATTTATGAAACACATTGGCTCAAATATTGTCCTTCTTTTATTGTATGTTGATGATATAATTCTTACAAGGTCTAATCCTAATTGTATTCAGGAAGTGGTTGATGATCTCAGCTCTGTATTTGAGATGAAAGACATGGGAAAAACTGACCTACTTCTTAGGTTTGCAGATTACTTATGATAAGGAAGGGAATATATTTGTCTGTCAACAGAAATATGCTAAGGATCTATTGCACAAAGCTGGTATGCGCTCGTATAGACCTTGCTCAACTCCTTGCAAGCCCCACACTCAAGTATTAAAGTTTGAAGGTGTTCTTCTCTCTGATCCAAATCTCCTTAGAAGTACAGTGCGAGCATTGCAATATTTAACCTTCACTAGACCAGATCTGTTTTATGTTGTCAATACTGTGTGTCATTATATGACAAGTCCCACAGAGGTACATTGGCTGCTAGTAAAACGTATTCTCAGATACATTCAAGGGACTTTGAGTTATGGTATTACTTTCACCAGTGGTTCTTGGAAGCTACAAGCTTACAGTGACGCCGACTGGGCTGGAGATATTAATACAAGGAGGTCTACAACAGGTTTTGTTGTGTTCTTGGGTTCTAATCCAGTATCATGGCAGTCAAAGAAGCAAACCTCAGTTTTAAGAAGTTCTACAGAGGCAGAATATAGGGCCCTTGCTCATACCTCAGCTGATCTAGTTTGGATTAGGCAAGTCTTATGTGATTTGAAAGTTTTTCTTTCCTCAACCACCTGTGATACACTATGACAGCCTTTCAGCATTGACACTCAACTCAAATCCTGTGTACCACTCCAAGATTAGGCACCTAGACATTGATTTCCACTTTGTAAGAGAAAGAGTATATGGGGAGCACGTGTGTTTGTTAGAATTGTTAACTGTTCTGTTTTGTATATAAGCTTAGCTTCTACTATATCAATATTCATTAAGCAAGAAATCAATACAAAAATCTATTTACATAGTGCCTAGGGGTGGGCATCAATCCGGCCGATCCGGTTACACCGGCCGAACCGATTATATTGGTTTGGTTTGGTTTGGGTTTGACCAAAGAAAAAGTCAACAGTTTTAAAAACCGATCCGAACCGGTTTGGTTTGGTTCGGCTGCGGTTTGAGCATTTTGTAAACTGTCCTAAACCGAACCGGACTGATTAAAAATAAATTTATTATTTGTTAAATATATTTTACATGTGGCAAGACTTGAGTGGTTCTTTGTAATTGTTATCATGCACCATACCGCACATGATAGGACTCCAAAAGCCTGAAAAACTCATACAAAACTAAAACTCACGGATCTAGTCTTTCTCTACCTCTCTCACATTTCTCTCGGCCTCTCCTTCGTTTCCTAACCCTAGCCGCACACAACACTCACTCACTACTCTCATCTCATCTCATCACATCATTCATCTCCATCTTCATCACCTTTGGCAGACAAGGTCATCACCTTTGGCGTCTTCGTCTCCCTCGGTGTAACCTCTCTCTCTCTCTCTCTCTCACACACACACACACACACTCACTCACTCACTCACTCTTATTCTGTAGATTTGATGGTTTTCTTGTTCAAGTTTCTGATTTGCGTTCATATCTCTCATGGTTTTTGATGATTTAGATACATATGGGTCTTCATTTTGTCTTTTTTTCTGGTGAAATTAGTGGGTTCTGCTATGGTGATGTGTGGGTGCAATGGGGGGGGGGGGTGGGATTTGCAGAAAGTTAAAAAAGAAGATGGGGTATTTGAAGAGATTTGGCTTGCTTTTGACTTTTGCTTTCCCTTTTTTTTTTTTCGTGACTTCCCTTTTGTTGGCTTGGCTGTGCAAAGGAGTTCTCTTCTTCAGGTTTGGTTGGCTGCGTTTTTTTTATCTTGGCTTTACTCCTTTTTTTTTTTCTTTTTTTTCTTTTCGCTGGTTTGTCTTTTTGGTTGGCTGGAGACTTCTTTTGTTGGTTTGTCAATTCAAGAGAAAATTATCTTCCTTTTGAATCTTGTATAAACCTGAAACCAAAAGAACTTTAAGAAAAATAGAAACAATAATAATAAAATAGGGGAAATACGGTTTAAGTTTGTTTGTTTTTTTCAATTGTGTGTTTATTATGGTTGAAACTAAATCTGTGATTGTGTTTCTTATGTAGAGATGAAGAAATCAAATGCTATGGGGCCTTTACATATTTCTTGTGATTGAGAATGGAAATGAAGACATGCTGCTTATTGTTTTTTCGTTTTTTGGTGTTTGAAAATTCTAATTTGATTTGTATTAATTAGTTGGATATTGAAGTTTATTTCTATTTGTATGCAAATGTGGGATTGTATGTTGAACTTTGTTTTACTGGAAATTTGGTTAACTTTCCATGTTTGATGTATTGGAGATTTGGATTATTTCATGAAAATGTTGATGTATGTAGCTGTATCAGTTTCTATTTTAGGATGTTTGTTAATAGGTTCTTTGTTATTGTAAGACGTTTTCTTTTATGCCTAAACCGGCCGAACCAAACCGCACCAAACCGGATATAAATGGTTTGGTTTGGTTTGGTTTTCATTTTGATTTTAGCTCAAACCGAATCACACTGGACCGTGAAAGTTTAATTGGTTCAGCTGTGGTTTGAAGGTGAAACCGGACCAAACCGGACCGTGCCCACGCCTAATAGTGCCTACATGATCAAAATGCTACCTAATGCAGTACATTCAACGCTTTAAAACCCTAAAACCGTTAAATACTAAAAATACGTATACTGACTTTGTCTACAAACCCTGAAGCTATATATATATATATAGGATGAAATATTAATTGATCTCAAAAACCACATCTTTCGTGTCTTTTCGACCATCATGTAACAACGCCAATCGAGATAACCTAGGAGCAGCCAGCATTGAAAATAGCAACGTGGGTAGAAACAAGCATGCATGACACTTTTGTTAAAAACTGAAATTAACTTAAACGTAAAGGATGCTTGAACAGAGTATTTTAATGTTGAAGATACTGCAGTTTTCCTCTCTTATATATATGAAAAACAAAGCTTACAAAAAATAACAATCTCCACAATAACCACTAACACAACAACAGCAGATTTTGTGGAGTTCAACTACCTTAAGCAACGGAAGCAAATCTGAACGTGGTAAACAGACTAAACCACAACTTCTATATTCTAGGACTCCAGCTTGACTTGGTCTCTTCATGGCCATGTCAGCTTTATTTAATTAAAACTAATTAAACTTAACAACTTTTAACACCCTCCCTTAAACTGATTTTTACGAAAAACAGTTTAAGAAAAACAATTCAGGATTTCTCCACCATCACATAATCATCTTCCTGTTCAATGCTTCGAAGTGAACAAACTCCCAACATGCTTCTCAGCTTCTCAAATGCAGGCTGCTTCAAAGGCTTAGTTAAGATGTCTGCAACCTGCTCCCCACTCTTGCAATATTCAAGTACAATCTTCCCATCACTACACAGATCACGCAGAAAATGAAAACGGACATCAATGTGTTTACTCCTCCCGTGCATGACTGGATTTCTTGATAGCTTGATAGTTGACATGTTGTCGCAGTAGATAGTCATTGGTCCCTTTTGAACATTACCAAGCACTTCAAATATTTTCCTGAGCCACATAGCTTGACAGGAGCTTGCAGCTGCTGCTACATACTCAGCTTCTGCCGAGGAAAGTGTCACAATCTGTTGCTTCTTTGAGGACCACAATATTGCACCAGAGTTGAGCAGAAATGCGTGACCGGAAGTGCTCTTACGATCATCTATATCACCTGCATAGTCACTGTCCCGTGTACCCAACAAAAACAGAACCATCTTCCCTTTTATAAAACACACCATAGTCAATTGTCCCCTTTACATACCTGAGAATTCTCTTTGCTGCATTGAGATGCATTTCAGTTGGCTTTTCCATATATCGGCTCACAAGACTCACTGCATACATGATGTCAGGCCTCGTGTATGTTAAGTACATTAGACTCCCAATTATCCGTTTATAGAAAGTGCTGTCAACCTCCTTTCCACCTTTGTCTTTGCATAGCTTTAAGCCGTGTTCAGCTGGAGTTCCAAATGGCTTGCAGTCATCCATCTTGAAACCTTTTAAGAATATCCTGCGCATATTTTTTCTGGTAGATGAAATTACCAGCCGTAGTTTGAATGACTTCCAATCCAAGAAAATAGTGCATTAATCCCAGATCAGTCATTTCAAACTCCATCATCATAGACTTCTTGAATTCATCAAACATATTAGCATCATTTCCAGTGAATATCAAGTCATCAACATACAAGCATACCATGAGTATTTTACCTCCTTCCTCAGTCTTAACATAAAGCGTGTGCTCAAAAGGACATTTGTGAAATCCAAGCTTAGCAAAGTGAGCATCTATGCGACTGTACCAAGCTCGAGGTGCTTGTTTCAGTCCATAGAGTGCTTTCTTCAGTTTGAACACCTTCTCTTCTTCTCCTTTTCTCTCATAACCAGGTGGTTGATCAATATATACCTCCTCTTGCAGGTTGCCATGCAAGAATGCGGACTTCACGTCTAACTGAAAAATTGACCAGGAATTTTGGGCTGCAAGAGAAATCACTAACCTGATCGTGTCATGCCTCGCAACTGGGGCAAACACCTCTTTGTAATCAATGCCATGTTTCTGCTTGTAGCCCTTAGCTACCAAACGAGCTTTGTGCTTGTCAACTTCACCTTTTTCGTTCAACTTTGTTCTAAATACCCATTTAACACCAATGGTTTTCTTTCCCTTTGGAAGATCAGTTAACTCCCAAGTTTGATTCTTCTCAATGGACTTGATTTCATTGTCCATTGCTTCCCTCCATTTCTCCTCTTTAACAGCCTCAGTATATGTAATTGGATCACTGTCCACAAGTAATGCAAAGTGAGCATTTTCATCATCAGAACTTGAATAACTTACATCATAGTCCATCATCCATGCTGGCCTCTTCCTTGAGTTTTCATCTCTCAGATTGTATCTCTCTTCTTCAAACTGTTGAGATGACTGATCTTCAGGTTGAGGTGGCTGCTGGGCTTGAGTGTCAGGAGCTGCTGCTACCTCTTCATTGTCTGAATCATCATTGACTGGAATTTGTTGTTGAACCGATCTGTTCTCTAACCAATTCCACATAGTATCTTCATCAAATATCACATCCCTGCTTATCACTATCTTCTTTGTAACTGGATTGTACAGTTTATATGCTTTTGAGACTTCACTTACACCAAGAAAAACACATTTTTCACTTTTGTCATCCAACTTCTTTCTTTTCTCATTAGGGATGTGTGCATATGCTATGCACCCAAACACCCTAAAGTGATCAACAGCAGGCTTCAATCCACTCCAAGCTTCTTGAGGAGTCATATTCTTAACAGAAAATGTGGGACTTCTGTTTAAGATGTGAACTGACCATAGCACAGCTTCAGGCCAAAAATTCTTGGGAATTCTTCCTTTGACTAGCAGACTTCGAACCATGTTGAGAATGGTGCGATTTTTCCTCTCACTTACACCATTTTGTTGTGGTGTATAGGCAGTAGTCAACTGTCTCTTGATGCCTTTCTCTTTGCAAAATGCCTCAAACTCCTTCGACCAATACTCTCCCCCCGGTCAGTTCTTAGTGTTTTAATCTTCTTTTCTGATTCATTTTCAACTAGAGCTTTGAAGCTTTTGAATGCTTCAAATGCTTCTGATTTTTCCTGCAAGAAATAGATCCAAGTCTTTCTACTAAAATCATCAGGAAAGGAGATGAAATATTTCTTGTTACCATTTGAGATGGGATTTATTGGTCCACATAAATCAGAGTGAACCATCTCCAGGATTGATTGAGCCCTTGCTGCCTTGCCACTAGGAAAAGAGTCTCTTTTGTGCTTCCCAGTGATGCATTCTTCACACACCTTTGATGGAGGAGTTATCTCAGGTAAGCCAGTGACCATCCCTTTCTGGTGAAGTGTTCTCAAGCCATTAAAATTCAAATGGCCATATCTGTAGTGCCATCTCCACGGGTCATCTTCTTTGGCAAACAAACAAGCCTACACAGTCTTGATTTTCAAAGGAAACAATCTGTTGGAAGACATTTTTACAACAGCAATGGAACCCCTTTTTGGATCGTATACTTCACACTCTCCTTTATAGATAGTAATCATGTAACCTTTATCTTGTAGTTGGCCAGCACTCAGCAAATTTGTCTTCAAATCAGGAATATAAAAAATGTTTGAAATAGTTTCAATAAAGTCATTTTTGGTTCTGATTTGAATATCTCCCTTACCCATCACTTTCACTGTTGATTTGTCACCAAAACTTACTACCGTGTAAAAGCTTTCATCCAAATTGATAAAGGAAGACTTACATCCACTCATGTGATTGCTGCAGCCTGTGTCCACATACCATGTCTCCTGATCAGTTTCTCTCAGTGCATGAAAAGCCATCAAAAGTGTCTCTTCCTCTTTCTTTTTCTCCACAAAGTGTGACTTTTCTCCTTTTTCTTTTGGTAACTTCGTATAGCACTCATTCTTGTAGTGCCCAAAATTTCCACATCTATAGCACTCCACTTTTGACTTATCAAAGTGATATGCTCCTTTTTCTTCAGAGTCATCATCTCTTTTGAAACCATGAGATGACTTGCTATCATCTCCATGTCCAGACCGTCCACCACCTCGATGACCACGACCACCTCTTCCTCTACCACGTCCACCTCTTCCACGACCTCTTCCTCCTCTAGAACTTGAGGGCTCAGAAAAAGTGGAAGCTTTTAGAGCTGTTTGTTCTTCACGGGCAGTGGTGCGGTTAAGTCTTTGTTCATGCACTAACAAAGAGCTTTGTAGTTCATCAACTCGTAACTCAGCAACATTCTTTGCCTCCTCAATTGAACAGACAATGTAGTCAAATTTTGGAGTCAATGATCTCATAATCTTCTCCACAACTTTGACTTCTTCCATGGTGCCACCATTGGATCTCATCTTGCTTGCTATTCCCAGGGTTCTACCAAAGAAATCAGTGATGGACTCTCCTGATTTCATTTGTAGATTTTCAAAATCCCTTGTTAGAGTTTGAAGCACTGCACGCTTCACCCTATCTGACCCTTCATATTTCTTCTTCAAAGAATCCCATATTTGTTTGGAGGTCTCCTTCTCGAGTATAGTCTCCAGGATGGATCGATCAAGTGCCTGAAAAAGGTAATTTTTCACCTTCAAGTCCTTCAGCTTCTGTTCAGCAACCCTCTTTTGTTGTTGTTCAGTCAACACAACTCCCTCTGCTGGGGCGTCAATTCCTGATTCCACAAGATTCCAGGACTCCTTTGACCTGAGAAAATTCTCCATCAGCATGCTCCAATGGTCGTAATGACCATCAAATCGTGGAATCGCTGGTTGAACATAACTCTCAGTGGCTTTGTCAGTTGCCATTGTTTCTTGCTGCTGCAAGACACAATCTTTCACTTTTTTCAAGTTTGTTTAGACCCAGAAGGGCTCTGATACCAAATGTTAAAAACTGAAATTAACTTAAACGTAAAGGATGCTTGAACAGAGTATTTTCAGTGTTGAAGATACTGCAGTTTTCCTCTCTTATATATATGAAAAACAAAGCTTACAAAAAATAACAATCTCCACAATAACCACTAACACAACAACAGCAGATTTTGTGGAGTTCAACTACCTTAAGCAACGGAAGCAAATCTGAACGTGGTAAACAGACTAAACCACAACTTCTATATTCTAGGACTCCAGCTTGACTTGGTCTCTTCATGGCCATGTCAGCTTTATTTAATTAAAACTAATTAAACTTAACAACTTTTAACAACTTTTCTCCCCGGACTCTCCATTTTCCAACAAACCTTTATGTTGTTCGTAAAATATATCTCTAGGGGTTTTACCTTCTGAGTTTTTTGTCTCCAGGTAGAAAGGTGGAACAACCTTTTTCACCTCCTGCACATCAGCGATAAAAGCTGCATTATGTATGGAATTGAAAAACCTAGATTACCAATATCAAATTATTGTATACCGAAATGTTCTCATATCATACAATATGGCATGTTATGTGTCAACCTGCGTTAAATTCAGAGTGGAAATTTAATAGTCTAATAAGAGAATTGTGAGAATGTGAAGGTAAAAAGTCTCATATTGAAACGTTGAGAAACCTAGCAAGGACTTATAAGGAGTTAGGCTACTCCCTCTATTGCCAATTGGTTTTGGGGTTGAACCTCAATTTTTTTCATGGTATCAGAGGGTTAGCCCACGTGTGAAAGCCCAACGGCCACACATGCTCCACATCATCCAATATGTATTGTCCACGTGTTAGGCTTGAAAATTTGCCACACATGCGGGGGCGTGTGAAAATGTGAAGATAAAAAGTCTCACATTAGAAAGTGGAGAAACCTAGCAAGGGCTTGTAAGGAGTTGGACTACTCCCCCCATTGCTAATTGGTTATGGGGTGGAGCCTCAACTTTCTTCAAGAATATTATATATCCCATACACACACATGAACCTAGAATACAAATACCAAATTGTTGTATACCTAAATGTTCTCGTATCAGACAATATGACATGTTATGCATCAACTATGTTAAGTTTCATAGCGGAAATTTGATAGTCTGATAAGAGAATACTATCCCATACATAAATAGATAAAGGAGAGTTAAAGGGTAGGGATGTTTACCTTAAACCATAATAAGTCTCGTTGTATTTGAAGGGCAGGTTTTGGCACCATATTCGATTGATGTGGCGGAGCTAACTGTGCCGCTAAGTGCAGGATATTGGATTTTTTGTCATCTTTGAACGAGAGCACGAAATCCTTGTATAAACCTAACTTATGTACGAGATTGAAGATTCTTGCATGATGGTACATAACTGCGACGTGAAATAAACTTCGATTGCAATCATCCGTTTCCCATATCAAATCCGGGTAAGACCCAATCAGCTCAGCCACGAATTCAAGGTTTCCTAGTTTTGTTGCCATGAATAATACATGTGAAGGCTTTCTTATCACATCCGTCACTGTCCGGTCACTTTGCCACATAACCTCTTCCCAAAGGCGTTTCAATAATTGAAGGCCGGGAGTTCTTTTCAATCTTCCCCTCTTTGTACCTTGAATAAGTCAAGAAGTAGTGTTTGAGCTTAAATTTATATTATGGAGAAAATCACTAGCTACTTTTTTTTCTCTATAAATTTTCTATTGAAAGATAATTACATAAGCTAATGCTAAGTTTGATTTAGAAACAGGTTTCTTGCTCGTGGGTTAACCTGGACTCAAATACTCATTATCATACACGATTAATTAAACTAATCTGGGTTAGAGTTGACTAAGATTTAACTTGAACACAAAATAAGATGACAAACATAACGGACCAAAACGCAATGGCCACCCTTACAAATTAAGGGCATGTTTAGAAGTGATTCTGGTCCTCCTAGAATCACTTATGGAGATAAGAACCTCTAGGTGTTTCTCCATATAATCACTTTAAGTGATTTTAGGTGATTATGGGTTAGCCTATCTGGAATCACTCCCAAACAAACCCTAAAGACATGGCAAGAGTAAACTAAGCTTGAGGTGCAATGAGGCAAGAATTACAAGAGTAAGCGAAGCACTTCCAAATTCCTGAGCTTTTGGTGACAAGTGCTGAAGGCTTCCGAGCTAGCAAATGCAAGGCTGTCTCACTATTTGGGTCACGAGCCACTGCTAGCTCCGGGTAGCGATGAACCATTTTCAAGGCTAGTTCTGCATATTAAACAATAACAACAACAACAAAGACAGTGTTAATTCCCGCACGCAAGCCGAAATTAAAAATTAAAAGCAAAAACATCATGATCATTAACGAAAACGCTTGCCATATAAGTCATTGTTAATGCAGGTGAAAAATATCCCAACTCGTTCCCATTCATCAACAAGTTCGATGAGTTTAGGGTAGAGATAGGAAGCCGTCTCGTCATGTCCAAACAAAGCTGCAAGATAAAGTGGTGTCATTTGTTTACCACCCCGAATTTCTGGCACCCTCGGATTCTTTCGTATCATCATCTGAGCCACTGGTAGAGTTCCAGCTGCAACAGCAAAACAAAAGGCCGTGTTCCCATTTTGATCTTGCAAGATTAGGTCTTGTTCATCCAACAGTTTCAGCAACTTCTTCACAAAGTAAACACGTTTTGCTCCAGCCGCAACATGAAGAACAGTGTGCCATCCTTTTGTGATACAGGCACGTACGATGGTCTTATCTGTCTTTATGATTTTTTTGGCCGATTTCCAGTCACCTTCTAATGCAGCCTTGTATAGGGGCACGCATTTTATGAAGTATTCTTGCTTTGCTTCCGCTGTAAAGATTTGAAACATGCATGAATATAATATACAGAGAGTCTCTGTTGAGGGATCCAGAATTAAGAGAGAGCTAAGCTTACGAGTATCTTCTAGTGTATGCCGGGAAGCTGTTCTACTAGGAGCTGGCACCGTGAGCGAAGTGGGAAAAGTAAAATCTTTGTCACAGATCTCATTAGCATCGTTTTTTTGGGAGCCAGCGAATATACTTAATGGATGTGGTTCTTGTAATGGTCTGCGAGGTGTTGAGCTGAAATTTTCTGCTGCCATTTCTTCGAATATAACATGCCATTAAAGAAATAGAGAAGTTAGTACTTTGTGTGAGCATTCAAATTTATATGGAATTACATTTTAATATAAATTGATAAAGGAAAACTAAATTCATTGTTTGTACACTGAGTATCTTGAATAATACGTTCGTGTAGTTTGTGACATGGTGGTGATAGAACTCTTTACGTACAAGCAAAGAAAGATTACGCAAATAAACCAAAATATAGAAAGATCAAACGCAAGACATTTAAGAATTCAAATTAAGGTTTAAGCTAACAATAGAGAGAGAGAGAGAGAGAGAGAGAGAGAGAGAGAGAGAGAGAGAGAGAGAGAGAGAGAGAGAGAGAGAGAGAGAGAGGGAAGAATGTGCAAGTATGATAGGGATGCAAGGAGGGACAAGGAGACAAAGCTTTTTTGTTATGTTGTAAATGAGCTTTGTGTGTATTTCTAAAGTCCATTTTAAGTTTTTTATTTTATAATTTGGGCTCCTATATTGGGTATAATAGTGAATCTCCCTATTTTTAACTCCTTATGACTGTTTGATCAAAGTTCAAAAAACTCCAACGATTAAAGTTCAAAAAACTCCAACGATCAAAATTCAAAATTACTCTTTGCTAAAAAAAAAAAACCTAAAGAAAGAATAATACTCACTTTTTTTTTTGTTATTATCAAGATTAAATAGATACTACTAGAAGAAATAGTTATTGACGTGTATACTTGAGAAGACTAAATACCATATGATTATGAATTTGGCTCCCTCCTCCTTACTCTGTCAAAATTCAAATCGCGTGATTGATTAAGTTAATATATCTATGACAATTGAGTACAAGAAGGAAATGCACTACGAAAACACAGAATTCCTACCTATCTATGAAGTGCTCTAATATAAAAAAGGTATATATTGACACCTTTCATCATGGGTAAGCATGAATTAATTTCTGAGTATTTTATGTTGTTGTTCATCTATTACGTAGTCATGTCCCTACTTAAATATATGTTAAAGATAAGGCTGATAGAAGAAATAATATACATATATATATATATATATATATGAAACAAATATAAGGTTAATAAGAGCTATCATCATAATAAAATATGTGAAAACCAAAAAGATTGACCAAATCAGTACTTAAGGAGCTATATATAATCTGGTTATATGGTACTTAATTATTCTGGGTTTACAACAGCGAGACATGGGTTTTATCTCTCTAAGTTGAAAAATGTAAAGGCAGTCGCCCACGTGTAAGTAGGCAATTCACGACTCTTCTATGTTTGTTTTATCCTATTTTGAAGGTTAAATTGGTTTTGAAAAATGTAGGACCTGGTTTCTTAATGTCACATATTTGAAGCTGTAGATGGCCCTCCCCTTCATCTATGGCTGAGTTTTGGTTGGAAGCATAGTGAAGGATGACAAGCAAAAGTAGCTAAGACGATGTAATCCTTCAAATTACGATAGAAGTAATGATTTTATCTTTTGGAAGCTAATCATTTCCAAATTCAAGAAATAAACTTTAAACCCTGAGTACTAAACGATGATTTTATACTTCACGATAAATCCAGTTAGAATCATGATCAAACAATCCCTCTGGGTAGACAACTCCCCCATGCAAAGGGTTTATTCCACATGAATCCATTATAAGTACGTTATCGCCCTTCCGACACTAAGGTGGCTCTATAATCGTGTAGCGTAAGAGAATAACGTGCATATATATTACAAGTTCACGACCTCCCTTCTCTCTACCCCTCTTATAACTAACAAGATGAGAAATGCTAAGTATGGCGATCTCACCAGATGAGGGATGCAGAGAGAGGGGATCATGAACCCGTTACATGCAAGTTTTAGTATAAAGATAAGTAGTACCTACATGGATTTGATCGTTGTTGTGGAGCTCGAGTTCTGATATATGGTGAAAGAAACCAACAGGAAATCATTGACATACTCTAATAAGTCCACCAATCTGGATACGATATCCGCATAACCAGAATTTCCATTTCCCTGGAGAATAAAGTAATTAGACATATAAAAGAAAAAAGGACAACGAATGAAATGCAAGAACTCGTATGACACAAAAGTGGCGCTAAAAAGCCATGCATACCTTTGCCGGGAAATAGTCCTTTTCGACAGTATAACTTGACAGAGTACCCGACCACCGGAGAGTGTCCTTTATAAGCACTGATCTCCCCAAAGGATTTTACAGAAACGCCCTTCAAGCGAAAACTGACAAAGACACATGTGTACTCAGCAAATAATAAGAAAATTTAAATGAAATTAATTCAATATTGGTAATTTTAATACAAGTCAACTATTGACTCTATAATTGGAGAGAGAATTCCTGTATTGTTATACCGACAAGCCATTATACAAACAGGTTCAAACAAAAGAAGATTAATTAATTTCCATATTGTCAGTTGGTGTGAATATTAATACCTTTCCTGTATTGTCAGTTGGTGTGAATATTATATTGCAATGTTGGTCTTGAAATGAAGCCTCCTGGAAAGCTTGTGTGCTTTTCCTCGTTCTTGCCTTTATTATTATTAGCCTCTCCGCACGCGTTTTCACGCTTGCGAGGTATTTTTTTTAAATTTAAAATTTTATTTTAGAATTAAAAAGGATAATATGTAGTTGTGTTTCATAAAAATATGATCTATTATTTATTTATTTATTTATTTTTATTTTTTTTAAATATAAAAAAGTGTGAATTTACTATATTATCCTCATTTAATTAATAACTTTAATTCTTAATATTTGGATTAAATAAGGGTATTTTCTAGTATTTTGAATATTTCACAATTCTCTACCTTTTGCTTTATATATATAGATTATCAAATCCTATTTGCCCTTTTTTGGTTGTTTTAACGAAAGTATACCACACCCTCTTCAAGCAAATGAATCTACAAAATTCATATTTAAAATAAGGATTAATTACAGTTTTGTATTTACATATTTGTCCATGTTTTCTCAATTTTATAAAAAATAAATATCTCTCTTCACCCACTGCACACTGCGCTCTCCCTCTCCCCTACCGGTTTCTTCTCCCCCATTCCCCATGCCCACCACCTGCAAGCTCCAACCCCCAAATCCATCCCACAGCCACCCTTCACCAAAGCCCGCAACCTCGAACCCAGAACCCCAGCCCGCAACAGCAGAAAAGAGAAGAAAAAAATCATCCACAGACCACCACCCCGCCCCCTACCCCACGATTTCCCTTTGTTGTTGAGAGACCACAACCCACCACCTTCTTCCCTACCCAGCCACCAAGACACCCAAAAATACAGCCACACCCACCCCCCCAGATTCCACCACAACAAACCCCCCACCCCACGGATCCCTCCCCCCTCCTCCCCCATTCTGTTTTTTATTATTTATTTTTGGATTCTGAATTTGGAAAGAGAGAGTGGTGGTCATGGGGGAATGGGGGAAAAGAAATCGGAGGCGGGGAAAGGGGCGCTGGTTTGGGATGATCTTGTACTGAGGAAAAGGAGCCATTTCGTTTTGCAAAGTCACGCAGATGAAAGCAAAGCCACATTAAATTCAGGCGGTGGTGGTCGAGTAGTATCTTTGGGTTCAAGGGATTCTAACAGCTATTACTCCACCAGTGCAGACAAAAAATTTCTTGTTGTCGGTTGACGATGTCGTTGTTGTAGATGAACTCCTTTGAGGAAGAGGAGTTGATACCCAATAATAAATAGATAAGGGTAGAAACGTAATTTCAAATAGAATTTAACCAGGCCTTAAATCACTTGCAAATCTCATTAACCTCACCTCAGGTTAAGAAAAATTTTAAAAAAAACTTATTAAGCCCAAATCAGAACTAGCTAATTTACTATATCCTTAATATTTTACATTTTATTGAATGTAACCAAATTTTTCTTTTTCTTTATATATATTTGGTGTATTGCTTTTTAAAAAAATCTAGGAAGAGCTTACTTTTTTTTTTTTTTTTTTTAAATATGGAAAGCTTATGTCATGGCACAAGTGGCGTGATCTTGCTGCTAGACCTAGAATCATGGATGCTGTCATTGGCAATTTGGCGTGGACCCTGTCAGTTTGACTACGTGCCATTATTCGATTCGAGCATGCAGGCCTCAAATCTTCTTTGTATTATTAAAGAGGGTCATACTAGGGACAACAAATAACACAGAATAATAATTTTTTTTTTTTTTTTTTTTTTTGTCTGAATCATGAGGTGGTCCTGGATGGCCCCAACTATCCCGGCACCTTTAAGCCTTAACCACAACCCAGACTAATCCCCACTACATCCTGTTCGGCCCGTAAGAGGTAAAGTGTTGGCCAAAGTGGTGACTCCGTACGAGGGGGGTGGAACAAACCCCTGACCTCTCTTAAGAAATGAGAGTGCCGAACCACTCACACCAACCACCTTGGTTAATAATTTTCTACTTTAACAAAAGAACAAATGAGATTTTTTTTTTCTTTCGTTAATTAAGGAGATAGAGAAACATAATACCTGATGGGAGAAGAAGAAACCGAGATTGTGCTACACAAGAGATTGTTTCATTTCATATCGCCAAATTTTAGATATGAGGTTCTGTTTGGATGGAGATATTTGAAAGAAATATATATATATTATTTGGATTTGATAAGAACAGTTCTGATCTCTTGGACCATAGGAGTCTAAGAGATTGTGGTCACGGTGTCACCCACCATTGGATATTAATCCAATGGTTCAAAAAAGTTTATTAAAAGGAGTGCAAGAGTGAGTGAACTGTTGAATTTACATCCAGTGGTGAGTGACCACAAATCTCTTAGACCCCTGTAGTCCAAGAGATTTTGGAACTGTTGATAAGAAAGTTAAATTTGCTAATAAAAATATATATATATCGTATATACCTTGAAATAATCAGATGTCCATAACATTTAGAACGGATTTGAAATGAATATATGCAAGAAAGTCTAAATCTCTATATACAAGGGACATATTGTATCAACTAGTCCATAGTATAGTGGATGGTTTGCTTATCTACCATTACCTACCTACCTACCACTAAAGTATGTTGATGGGGTTGGGAGTTTGGAGGTTTTAATCTACGGTTTTTGACTGCAATGATCCCTTAATTTTTGCCCCAGTATCATTTTGGTCCACCAATTAAAATTTTCATTTCAATAGTCCTCCAATTTGGTATCAAAACAGTCTCATCGTTAAAGACTGGTAATATTGCTATTAAATTGAGGGGTAAGATTATCCATATAAATTAAAATATTAATAAATAATTAAAAGGGCTTCTTAGATTTAGGTCCAAAACGATTAGCTGTCATTGGGTCTAGTCCTCGCGTTTTTTTTTTTTTATGTAGGTCCTTTGACATTTATTACTTTTTTGTTGTGTCGATTTTACCCTTTAAGGTAAATAAGGAAAACACATTGAAAATCTAAATTTAATGCATTATTTCCTTGTAATTGAATTCCATATTTTGAATTTTGAATTTTTTTCCTTGATAATATTCCTAATATATAGATAAAATACAATTTAACCAATAAAAAGTAAAGACTCACATATTATACCAATCGATTAGACAAGCACCCACATTAAATTATGTACCTGACATATAAGTAAATAATGTTAATACATAGAGGTATATATGTACCTACCTTATAGGTAAGTGTTTTTTTCTTGAGTTTTCTTAAGCAGTTTTTTCTGGAGCTTCATATTTATATACATACGTACATGTCTTCCATGTAATAGTGTTTTTTTATAAAAATTTTCCAAAGAAATTTTGTATGGATTTTTATCTCAGTTGAGTTTAAAGATCCATACCAAGATTTTATATGAGTTCAATTAGCTGGGCTAGAGGGTATAATTACCTAGACTAGAGGTAATTTATGGATTTAATTACCTAGACCAGTGGCGGATGCAGGAATGACCACTCATGGGGTCATAGTGTAAACTACCAAATAATTTTTTAAGATGAAAAAAATATTGAAAATGAAACGATAGTACTTTTACTCATAATTAATGTCAAAAATAATATTACAAGTTACAATTGTCCACGACGAGGTTTCATTTATTTGAATTGAGGCTTAAGGTTTAGAAATTAGAACTTACTTGAATTGAATTGTAAACTTTCACAAAAATAGTGGCGGCAACGGGAATGGCTGGTGGTGAACGGCAGCTAGCTAGCACCCTTGGTGGCGGTGGCAAGGGAGGAGATGGTGGTAGAGGTCTTGGGGAGATTGGGGTTAGGGAGGAGAAATATGAAATTTTGGAGTTTGGAGGGTCTGTTTTTCGGGTTCTGTTTGCTGTTAAGAAGTTGCAGCCCGTTTTTTTTTATTTTTTATTTTTATAAAAGTCCTAGACCAAAACGACGTCGTTTTGGCTAGGTCTTTTAAAAAAAATTGCATTGCCCAAAACGACGTCGTTTTGCAAGGCAGTTTTTAAAAATAAAAAACTGAAAAGAACCCCAGCCACCGAAGCTTCTTCTTCTCCATGGGGTCATTTCCATGGCTTCCAAGGGCAAAAACCAGTCCCTAACACTAAACTCCAGATCTGCCATGGGGTCGTCTGACCCCATTGACCCCATGGTGGATCCGCCTTTGACCTAGACCAGAGGTAATTTATGGGTTTAATTATCTGCATACTGCATACGAGTTGTATGCATAGGTACCTTACCTATTGTTAAGGTATGAAGTTTTTATGAACTCTTATTACAAATTTTGATGTCGGTATACCTTGGGAAAATTTCAAAATTCAATAAATAGATTTGCAATTAAATTCAAATCAAATATAATAATTAATATCCTACAAATCAATAACTTACCAGTTTTACGAATTCATAATTTACCTTATTTATGTTTTAGGTGCATAACTGGAACAAAAAATAAATAATAAATAAAAGTAAATATCAATAAATTGAAAAAGGCATGTAATCTTATGTGGCGCAAAAGTCAAAGGACTTGGATCAACAACAATTTCTGCGTGGATTGCACCCAAAATCTCTCCTCATAATTGGACTTATGCCAAATTTTCTATAATTAAAAAATGAAGGAAACTAGATGTTTATGTTCTCGTGGGGGAGGAGAAAAATAGAGGGGAGGTGTAAGGGGAGCGGGAGAGTAAGAGCTGAGATAGGGGTGGGATTGTGTGTTATTACTTTTTAAAATTTCTGGTTTTTTTTTTTGAACTTATGTTTTAAATTTATAATAGAGTAAATTGCCGAAACCCCCTCTACCCCCACCCGGCGGAACTAGGACCCTAATCGAACTTAACCCCCTGAACTAAAAATTTAGCCAATTAATCCGAATTAATTAAAATGACCAATTTAACACTTGCCGTTAAATTTTATCACATTCCATCACAACTGGCACATGAGACACATGTGCAACATAATTGGAGGGCAATATAGTCCATGGGCACGGTTGAGGCCAAAGAGACTCGGTTCTCTTCTTCCTCTCTAGGCCTCTTCAATGGAAAATCAGCCGACCCCACCAATCTCTTCTGCCATGCCCAAACAGAGAAGAAATGGAACCAAGAAAACCTAATAATTGGCTTCGTCGCTTTTCCTTGATGTGTTATCCAAATGAAAAAAAGAATTGTTTACAGTCTTTGTTGTTTGGTTATTGTAGGGGCTTTTTCATTCCAGGAGCTACAAATGGGCGTAGGGTGCTGAAAGAGCAAATGGGTGAAGTTGCCCATGTGCCTGAGTTCAAGAATCAGGCTCCAAGAGTGCTTCGAAAAGTTCGTGGAGCCTTAGGAAGAACTTTGGTCTCTTTCACCAACAAGAGAGACAGCTGCTTAAAGGTGAATGTTATGGCTTGGCCTGAGAAGCTTGTGGCATGGGAGCTGAGCCTTCATGAATTTAGCATTAGAGAGAGAGAGCTTGGATTTCTTACGAGAAACAGAGGTTCAAAGGAAGGGGAGAGCGAGATTTTGGAAGGTTTGATGAGGGAAGAGAGGGAGAAATGGGGATAAAGGGATGGGTGGCTTGAGAAGATTTTCCAACAGCTTGACGATTGCTTGGTCATGCTCTAGATGGTTTTCTGGAAGAGAAAATAAGATGGGAGAACATGGCTTGAAATTGAAGGTCCAGCAGTGAGTGAGGATGCTTGCTCACTCTGGATGTGTTGTTCCACTTGGGCAGGAGATGCCCCCTTTTATAAGTGCTGGAAGCTCTTTCTTTCTAGGAAACCCTAGCTGGTTCACCCCAATTTTGCAAAGTATTCTTCTCCATTTTCCCTTCACTTAATTCTTCCATTCAACCTTCTTTTATGAAATTTCCTTAATCCAAACACATTGGGATAAGATTTTTTTGGAGCTCCAGAGTCTTCTGCAGCTGGCCTCTGCAACACCTTCCATCCCGTACGTCTGGAAACAGCCCTACGCGCACAGACTACCCAATTAAGGGTCTACAGCGACACCCGTTAAGGTATGCCCGGGTTCCGTCATATCCAAACCATATCCACTGTGTCAATATATCAGTATCCAAGGGGAGGTACATAAGATGATGCACATCATGTACTTGGGGAAACAATCCAGCCGGGATCATTCGACTAGTCCACATGTAACAGCCCTCAAAACGACCATGTGGCTAAGGACGAGCCGTCCAACTGAGGGACTAACTCTCAGCCAGCACGTACGGACGAAGAATCAAGACCCGTACGTCTGGAAACAGCCCTACGTGCGCAGACTACCCAATTAAGGGTCTAGAGTGACACCCCGTTAAGGTATGCCCCGGGTTCCGTCATATCCACATATCCATTCCATATCCATTTCCATGTATCCCATGTCCATATCCACTGTTTCCAAGTACCCATTTCCACTATTTCCAAGTACCCATTTCCACCGTTTCCATATATCCATTTCCACTGTTTCCAAGTATCATCATCCAAGGGAAGGTACATATGATGGTGGAGTTCGTAATCCCTTATATAAATATTATAAAACTATGTTCCCTCCCTTAATTTAATTCTTCCCATTTTACCTATTCGTAGTATAGACAAAAACCTATCAAGCATAAAACCCAAAACCGGGGAGGTACCTAAGGTAGTGCTAATAGCACTCAAACTAACATTCCAAACTCACATCTCTCCTCAACTCACAACCACATCCCAAGTACCCCACACATAATCTACAAAGATAGCATTTTCTCAAATATTATATAATTGACTCAAGATACTCGAATATTAACAATAATAGGATTACTCACAAATTAACAATCTACTTATAAATATAAATATAAATCTCACAACAAACCATTAAAACAATATGCATAAACTTTCCATCACAAAACCATAAAAATAATCTCATAGATGTTGCATTCCTAAAAGGACACAAATTAATGTGCAAACAACCAATTAAAAATACCCGCAAGTGCACGAATCTATCGAAGTATAGATTGTGTAAGTACGGGTTCATCCCACGAAGAACTTGTCGGTTTCCTATAAGTTCTAATTCGAGTACAAAGAGAACACTTAACTAACACACCACAATGCACAAATGCAAATTTGAAACTAAAAAGAAAGTAAAGAAATGTAAAAGAAATAAACAAAACAAAAAAGGAAATGTGCTGTGAACAGTGACCAGCGACCGGTCGTGAGGTAAGAGCGACTGGTCGTTTTGGTTGCGACCGGTCGTTTTTGGTCAGAGTCGAAACTTCAAAATTGTGTGCTGAGCGACCGGTCGTGAGACACTAGCGACCGGTCGTTCTTGGGCAGAGTCGTTTTCTCTGCTTTTTTCAGTTTCGACCTCTGTCCAGTGTTTTGCCTATAACTTTCCAACCATACGTCCAAAATTCACGTTCTTTATACGGTTGGATTCAGCACAGAAAATGGAAGAACACAGCGCGGACCAAAAGTCCAAAACAATTACGGAAACAAATAAAATCAGTAACAAAGACACAAAACGTGTCAAACACACAACTCACACACACATTTGGGGGGGGGGGGGTTTGATTTGTTTGATGTGACCTATTTCTATTGCATGAAAGTAAATGGACTTTGAAATTTAATGAGAATGGCAGAGATGAATTATCAAAGAGTGGAAACAAATTGTAACAAACACTAGGGTTTCGGAATCCACCCTAAACAATTCTACCCATGTTCATGGATACTCAAGTGATGAACTCTAAATGTATTGATGAAGATGTTCGCAATCAAGACCATGGGTCGTGGCTCAAGACGCATTGATTCTCTCTAATATACGTAAAGTGCATGGTTCGTGCTACAATACTTGTGCCCTCCTCATAACCGAACCTAGGTATGGTTCGTACTTCGATTCAATTACAAGGAGAACCCATTAAGTTCAAAGAGAATATGAACATCACAAGAATCCTAATAGCATGGTGTTTACATTAGGTATTCAAGAAACCAATTCACATGGATGATTCTTACTTCATCCATTTATTGCTTAGGATAACATGAAGATACACATAATCCCAACAATCTCAAGAAGCATGCTTTCAAAGATGGCCAACCAAGGAAAAACACACATCAAGGATAGATTAATTTGGTGAATTGGAATTCATCAACAATATCTAGAAATTCATACACTCAAGCATCAAAACAATAAGGTAATCATGTTTAGGGCTTCAACCTAAGTCCTAGCTATGGAGTTTAGTTCCTCATAATCATTTCAAACACAAATTCGAAATATAACTAGAAAGAGTTTACAGATTTGGAAATGATGAAAGCTTGAAGTCTTCAATGGTGGAAGTCTTCCCCCTTCTTCCTCGGCTGCACCTCCTTCTCCTTCCTTAGCTTTTAGCTCTCCAATCTGCTCCTCAATTGTGGAAATGATGGAATCATCCAATACCCCCGTTGAAAAGCCTCTCCAATATCAGATTGCACTTCCTTAATGCTTCCCTCTCTCCTCCTTTCCAGCTTTACTTTTAGTATTCTAATGCAAAGTCTTCACCCATTGTCTTCTTGTCCCCTTGCAAATGATGAAGCCTTGTCCTCACAAAGATGCCAAATGCTTCAGAAAATATCTCATCTACTAAGGTAAATTCTTGTTACCAAGTGTTATGGTAACAAGAATAATCAAGATGACACAATGGAGGTAAAAGCTGGCCAATTCCGGATTTCCAGAGCTGTGGTAACATGCTGGATTGGTTGGATAGGCAATACTTGTCCAATGGAGCTCAAATTTGGATATGTTGTAATTAACATCCATTGGAACAAGTCTCATGAAGATCATGACCTCATCCGGGCACTAGAGCATGTTGATCCCAGGCCAAGAAGTTGACCTACGAAAATGAACAAAAACAAAATTTATAACTAATAATGCACTTTTAGCTCATTTTCATTCCAACCAAGGTAAAATCTAAGAAAACACAAAAAGGAAGTAAAAAGCTATAAAATGTCAAGAACTAACTCAAAATAGTGGGTGAATAACATGAAAAATCATGTGTAAAAATGAACCGAACAATAGACCCACATACTCAACATAAATCAAATGACGGTCAAGACCCGTCCGAAAGGGTCGTTCTAGTACTTTTCGAAGAGTAAACTACCTCAGAAGACTTACGGTCAACCGAGGGTCAAACCTTCCAAATTTGATCAACCGGGCCCACGGGTCCCACGACCTCCGTTTTACAATCTGAACGTCCCTAAGGGTTCCACGAGGTCTAGGATACACATTCTGCAAGTTTGGTTCATATTGGACGGTCAGATCGCTCGCGATCGCACGATTTGGACGGTTATCGTAAAACGTTAAACTTTAAGTCATTGAATCGGAACATCCGGGGCTCCGATTCACGATCCGCGAAATTCTATACGATCCTATGAATACCTAGATCAACATATAAAAGCTTGGAAGTGATCCAACGGTTCTAACATATTGAACCCAGATAATACACGATATGTAAAATCCGTTCAGGGTTCAAACGTTATCCGAATTGAGATCCGTAAAATCCTACGCTCTTGTGACAACCAGGGGATCGTATTGGGACAAAATGCCCCTCTGCTACAGTGCCCACGCGCTGCCACATGCCATGGCAGCGCGTGGGTGTTCAAAGCGATATCGCATTGCCGGAAAATCTTAGAATCTCGGGCCAAGACTCCTAACCTAGGTAATACACCTAATTTGGAGTCACTTTTGTTCTTGAACATACCCCAAAAAGTGGACGGAAGTGGCCTGAAATTCAACCCGAAATCCGGCAAAACTTTGGATCCAAAATCGAACTATCTACGCTCAAAATTGACGCAGTCCTACCCAACCATCAGCTAGATCAGGAAAAATAGGTGGAAATCCATACCTTACACGTCCAATTTGGTGGAGAAATGAGAGAGAACGAGTGGCTGGAGGTTCTTTAAAAACCAGCGCGACTTCTGGAGGTTCCGCTGAGATTCCATCGTGTCCAAGGGCGGGGGCTGACCGGGAAAGGAAGAGGGAGAGGTGGCGGTGTGATCCGGTCCAGTCTCGTGGCCGGTGGTGCCGCAAGGCGGCGGCGGCAGCTCTTGGAAGCTGCCGACTGTGCAGAAAAATGAAGGGAGAGGGGGCTTGGGTCGAGGGAGAGAGAGAGAGTGAGGAGAGAGAGAGAGATTTCTGAGATTTTATTAAAATAAATTTCCAAATAATTACGATTGTGTCACTGAGAGTTTTTAGATCGTATCTTGCCTACAAAACACACAAAGAGAGGTAAATAACATAGAAATCTAGGAAACTAAGCAAAAGAAGTAAGTAAATTTGGGCATGTATATGTATGAAATTATGAGCTTAACACACCCTCAAACTTAGATTTTGCTAGTCCTCGGGCAAAACAAAAGAAAAATGAAGAAAAACAAAACAAAATAAGAAGTTAACTAGACCACTTTCGTAGGTAACTCGATTGCATTGAGCGTATGCAACAAGCCTTTAAACCTCTAGGCATCCCTAGTAGGAGGAGTTGTGTCTCCTGAGGGTTTAACAGATATCAATACCCACAAACGTTTTTCTAACTCTACAAAACAAAATGGTTAGAAAACTTAATAGATTTGTTAGTCCTTAAGCAAAATAAAAAAACAAAAACAAAACAAAAACAAAAACGTTAACCTTCCAACCGGACAAAAATGTTAAACTTCTTAGACATGGCTCAACAAGGAACAAAACAAGCACTAAGGAAGTTCTAAACATTATTCAAGTGCTACCACAATCTCACAAAAATCATGCTCAAGGTGTTTGTGTGAAGTAGCCATGAAGATACAACTCATGCTTCTCAAACAACGATATGAATTCCTGCAAGAATGAACACAAGTTTGCCAAGCTAAACCAAGATCAATAGGACTTTACTCATGGCTATAATGCGGTTATGGTAATGGTTAGACAAAGAATGGATATGAAAACACAAAGTCTAAGGAGCAAAGTAGAGCATGACATGTAAACAAGATCATGGACGTTTGAAATGTAAGGGACATAAATTGAAAAGCTCACAACACCAGATTTTGCAATTGAATCACTTCACAATTTGATTTTGACATTTACACACTTTGTATAATATTTGGCCCAATTTTTCGGCTCTTTACCCTAGATCACCTTGATTTCTCCTTATATCACCCTAGGGTCGTGACTACATTGGCCACACTTCTTTTCTCTTTTTCTTTTGATTTTTATAGCTCATTTATTGCCTTGAATACATTACAATCTCAAATACAATCATACTCTACATGTCCCCTAGATGGTAGGATATTTAATAGATGATAAGGTGATAGAAAGAAATGGCTAAGTGTTTGGGCACAAAAGGGTTTACAATGGAATATGTATTGTATGGGTTGATGGAGGAAAAAGAAAGAGGCTTAACAAAGATGGCCTAAATCATATCTTAGTTATAAACTTGACATTCCAGTGAATCACACAAGCAAAAATGCATACAATTGGGTAAGACATGCAAGAGTTGTATAATCATGGCTAAAGTGCATAGAAAGCTCAAGCATAATTATGTGAGACTTAGCTAGCAAAAGAATAAGATTCAGACCTAACACAATGCTTATCAAATTCCTAAGAGCCATATTAGAAGTTAGACTCAAGATTTATCATTGGTGTGGGAAGGAAAACTGAAAATGACTCAAAGAAAAGAAACATAAAAGAAAAACGTGAGGTTTCAAATTGCTGTTCTGCTCAATTTCAACATATAATCTGTTTTGACATGTAACTTTCAAACCACTTGGTCAAATTTAACGTTCTTTATGTCGTTGGATTCAGCATGAAAAAATGAAGAACACAGCGCGGACCAAACTTTCAAAACAGTAGCAGAAAAAAAAATTGTAGCAATGAAGAAGCCTACGTTTTCAACACAAACACAAAAGCTAAAAACTTTCCAGCAGCACCCCCAAACTTAAATGAAACATTGTCCTCAATGTTAAAGCAAAGTAAAGATGATTGAGAACATGTAAATGATAAGGGGAAAAGTTAAGAAGAAGGTTTAGAAAGAAAAAAAAATAAAAATGAATATATAAGCAACTCACGGATGACCAGTTAAGGGCCTCAGAAAAACACAGCCAGGGGATCCGGGAATGTTGGAAGGGTCACAATGGTCCCGCTTAAAACCCAAACTTCTTAGACACCGAAGGTGTCGCCTAAAGAACTCCTAGACACTGTATTGACGGAAGTGCTCATCTGGAGTTACCATAAGTCAGCTCATATGAAAAATCTTTTTAAATTTTTAAATTTTTTATTTTTTTAAATTTTTATAAAAAAAGAAACAGAAATTTAAAATAATAACAAGTAAAGAGAAAGGATTGAAATGCTCCCCCTTGAAGCGATTAGGTCGAGTGTGATGCACTTGGAGGTCGTGACTTCTCCCATTGCTCCACACTTCCTATTCTTATGATTGAGGTTGCCATCTCTCTCCATTTTTATTAAGCTGTCGTAAATTGCTAAAACAAACACACAAACTTGAAATAGAATTAAAAGGATTAGGAAATAAAAACTAAAATGAAAAGGAAAATCAACACACATCCAATTCCATGCTTCAAAGCAACAAGCGCCAATGGGTTGTGTAAGCTGGGACTTAAACCCAGTTCTCTTGCTTGTTGGGCAATTGTCCTTTTCTGTTGGACTACAAACACAACTTGTCCATTAACTTTAAAACTTGAAATTGTTCAGTTAAGAAAAAAAAATAAAGTAGGAAAGCCAAATAGAATCAAACAATGTTACCGATCCCCGGCAACGGCGCCAAAAACTTGTTGCGTAGATACAACTGCACCAAAATGGATTAAGCTGCATCCTCAACTTGTGATACTCGCAAGTGCACGAACCGTTGGTAGTTTAGCGTATGTAAGTGCGAGGTCGATTCCACAGGGATTGGTGATTGAATGATCCAATTTAGTTTCCCTACACAAAACAGAAATGAAAAAGAAAGGAAATAAATAAAACAAGGAAAAAAGAAATAACTAACTCAAGCAGATAAGTTCCCAAGTTCAATTAGATTAACGGATTGATTCTAGCTAAAGTATGATTAAGCCATGATGTTTGGTCATAACCTTGTGTTCCTAATTACCTAATTTGATCATTTGTTGTCTAACCTAAAATTAAGCATTAGGAACCCATTAAGCATAGAAGAACAATTTAAACAACCAAGCATGTATCTAATCCCTGTTGTCGAATGTCCATACATACTCTTCCTATTCATAGTTTAATTCGAATTAAAGCATGGTGTCTACTCTTAATTCAAACCAAGATAGCTAACATGCAAGCCTAAATGGTGATCAATCATTCAAACTAGCATATTAACTTATAAGCATAATGAATAAGAACAAAAACCATAATTGAAACTTGGAAACTAATCAAACTTGAAACTAAAGAAAAGAATTTACATAACAATGAAAATTAAAGTAGAACTTGGAAAGACTTAAAGGAAAATTTAGTAAAAGGATTTTTGTTACAATCAATTGAGAACTAGAAAGGAAAACTAAGAGAATTTGAGGGAGAGAAGGGAAGGGAGCTCTAGAGAAGTGTTTGAGAGCTCCCCCCCTTGGGGTGTGTTTACAAGCTTAGAGAACATCCCTATTTATAGGCCTAGGGGAAGTAAAAATCTGAATTATACAATTGAATTTTCTAAACACACTAACTTCACCTAACATACAACACTTAATTCACCAACTTAACCTAACACACAATTGCATTTGAAAACAATTCTTCTTGTCATTAAGCTTAGTGTTGCATCATCCACTTCAACTTCAATTAATTCATTTGGCTGCTGCAAAATTCCACTCAAAAATAGGTATTGAATATGCTTCACCAAACTTTCCCACAATCAACAACACTTCATCATGCATATGTCATGCATGACAATGCATTGCAGCCAGCTTGTGGGCTCGTTTTGGGCTTGTGGCTCCAATCTGAAAAATCTGGAAAAATATGGATCTTGAAGCTCTTTGAATTATCTCTCCAAGAATATGCAGCCCAACTCAAGGAAAAATCGGGAAGGCCTTCAAATGTGATATTTGGCCCAGTAACGCAGATGCTGCCGAATTTGACCTTAAGTTGCCAAAACATGTATAACTTTCTCTAGAAGACTCGGAATCATGAACCGTAAAATTATACAGAAACTAGACTTCCGTATCTTTCCAATGATATATGGCTCATCATCTGGTTCTTCTTGAGCAAGTACAGTCCAATCCGTGAAGTTGACTGATCTGCAGACACCGTTTTGAGCTAACTTGTCTCCAAAATGCAATTAGTGAGTCCTTAAGTTTATTACACTGAAACAAACACAAAACTTATTAAAAGCACAAGTTTAACTCAAAAACATAACCAAATCATAAATTAGAAGGGTATAAAATGATATGTAAATATGCACCGATCATATCTCTCTCGTTACAACTCCGATTCAAGTCTACCGCATGTCTACGGACTCGTCTTAGTACGACCTACGTAAAGGTACCATCCACTGCCCTGAAATCCTCTCATATTAAAAATGACCAAATTACCCCTACTCCGAGGGCAAAATTGTAAATTCATAATTCTTGAAATTAATTAGTTCACTATTCCTTTTATTTTGGGTCGGGATGTTACAATGTGTTTGTGGTCAAGACAGGTATGAAACCCATTTTGGGATTGATGTACGATTTGGGCTGAGGCCTTAAACTACTTGTGATTGTGTATGGATGGTAAACATCGCACGATGGAAATTGGGGAGTTATTTTAAGTGGATTACAGTGGGCATGCATAAATTTGTTTGAGTTCATTATTTGCATTGTTAAATGTATAATTTGACTTAAGAGCATTGCTGGTTCTATTTCGAATTAATTGAAAGTCGGAGGCCTATTATATAAATTGCATGTTGTTAACTTGTGCATCCTGCCAGTTGTGGTTAATAACTGTTTTAACAGGTTGAGATAATTGAAAATGTCCAATTTTCAGGGAGGCTGTTCTGAAATTTCGGCAGAAAGTCTTGTGTCTTTAGTAAGTGGGCCCGGCATCGGTATGATGCCGAAAATACAACGAGATTCATCCCGGATTTCGAGGAATTCTGTGCGGGTCCTGTCAAGTTTAAACTATTTACAAGAGGGAATGAGATTTCACACACACACACACACACACACACACACGCACACACACACACTATCAAAGTGTGCCATG